>PVIU01010292.1:0-70744 GCA_004026605.1 Ondatra zibethicus
TAACAAAGACTCACATAGCCACTGCAGTGCAGTGGAAGCCAGTGCTAGCTACAAAGGCGGAATTCCTGTGTTTTCATACAAGTTCTATGTGCTTGATCTGTAAAATAGGCTGACAATAACAATCCCTACATCTCACCGCATTGGGCTGTGCTTGGGTAGAAGAGATAAACCCTAGACAGCTTGGAGACAGGGTCTGCCTCCCCAGCTACAATGGTCTCGGTGCGTGGTAACTCCTGAGGAACGGACCCACCCAGGGACTTACTTTCCTGGAGCAACACTCAAGGAAGGTCCATCTGAATCCCATTCTGAGGGTCGGTGACAGAGTTCTCAGGGCCAGGGGCTAGTCTCTCATGTAGCCCAGGCACCCTTGAATTTTATATGATCCAAGGATGATCTGACCCTCCTGTGGCACCATACTCAATTTCTGAGGTGCTGGGGACCAAACCTTCACACATGTTAGGCAAGTGCCTTCCTAAGTGGGCCACATCCCCTGCCCCCAAAGAGATTTCTGACACATTTAATTAAGTCTGACACAGTTCTAACTCCATCAGCACCACAGTGAACCTTTAAATGAAAAGCTTCATTAAATTATCTGGAATGATATTTCCAAGACCTGGAAACGGCACCAGTGCCATTACTTACACATTAGCGATTAGCTAGTCAGCATGGGAACAAACATCCCACTGTGATAGGCCAGCAACATGGGATCACATCATCCCAGCCATGCAGTGAGGCCCCATGGCTACAGATGATGGATGACTGGCTTTCTTCAACAGCTGAGAATGGTCCCATATGAGTCAGAGAACCCCAGGGACTCCAACAGAGTGACCATGCCTTACAAGGGTGGCCATACAACTTCTGGCCACTGTACCTCCCAGGAGGAGCAAGAGACTCATGGGAAAATCAATCCCATTTGAAAAGGAATGAGCAAAGGTCGTTTCGACTTGATCAGACGCACTTGGATGTATGGAGGAAGCCGACTGGGGCAGTGCAATCTGAGAGTGCGCGGGCGTGAAGAACAGCAATCATTTCCACCCTCCTCCATAGACACAAAACACCCCTTCCCATCATCACAGACCGGGCTCACTGCGATGCACACATGCTGCCCTTTCCCTCTCATCTTCTCTCTGGCCATCCAAAGCAGATGCTAAGTATTATCAGTGGCTTATTTGGTTTGGTGTGAGACAGGGACTATGTGTCCTAGAACTCACTATGTCGCTCAGGCTGGCCTCAAACCTGTAGCCTGCCTGTAGCCTTCCTGCCACAGCTTTGCAAATGCTACCTAGCACAGCTAGTGGCCTCTTTAGCTGAGTTCATCCCCCGGCACTGTAACTCTCTCAACCTCACAAGAAAACCACTATCTCTGTCACTAACGTGGTTCCAAGCACGTTAAGTCACACTGCCCTTACTAACAGGACACAGCATGACCCTAGGATTCTTAGCACTGCCCAAGAGAAAAGGGTCCTCTACTTCACTAAAAATGCATTTGTAGAACTAGCATAGCGGCTCAGCTGGAACATAGGCAGAGTGACTGAGACTGGTAGGATCCAGGCACCTTGGCGTAGCCTATCAACAGAGCACTCAAGAGGCAGAGGCAAAAGATTGGGATAGTCCAGCTGTCTTACAAGGAAGACAGCATCATAGCACTGGGTGTATACTCATTGCCTACTGCCACCTTTGATGCCAGTCCACCTAGATGGCCAGACAAACAGCTCACCACGTTCCTCAGTTTTCTGTTTCTTTCACCTCTCCCCACCCTGCTACTAAGAGTCCCGCCTCCCTTACGAATTCCACATCTGCCCACTTCCCCCCAGTTCCAGAACTCCAGCCAGGCTCCGGCCACTGACATATCTCACTTGCAGTAGACTAGACTTCATTTCTTACATATTGTCAGTGGCCTTTCAAGAATGTCAATTGCTCTGAACCCTCCTGCAGCCTCCAACCACGGGCTAGCTGTAGCATCTACCCTCTGGCCCCGGCCTCATTCTCTGACCCAGTCTTAAATTTTACTCACTAAACAATAATCACCAAATTCAGTCCACCCTGGGGATTTTGAGGTTGACATTCTTTCTGTCTGGAAAGGGCTCTCCCATGGTACTCATCCTCTGGTCCATTTTCAGTCCTGTCTTTGGCCACTCTATTGAAATCCAGCCATTAAGTAGTCTAGAAATCTAATTCAGCACTTAAGACACTGCTGTAGGCCATCGAGACAGCTCTGCTAGTAAGGGCGACTGTCACCAAGCCTGAAGACATGACTTTTCAATACTCAGGATCCATACGGTAGAACTGACTCCCACAGGTTCTCCTTTGACCTCCACATGTACACCATGGCAAGTATGAAAATGTGCACACATGTGCAGCACATGCACGTGCACACACACACGCACACGCATAGAGTGCATAAATGTGATTTTTAAAAACCAGAGCAAGTAGCCACATAAAAAATAAAAGACAGACCAAGTGGTGGTGGTGGCACACGCCTTTAATCGCAGCACTCGGGAGGCAGAGGCAGGAGGATCTCTGTAAGTTTGAGGGCTGCCTGGTCTATAGAATGAGATCCAGGAGTGCCAGGGCTATGCAAAGAAACCGTGTCACAAATAGACAGACAGACAGACGACAGACAAAAGACAGTCTCAAAACATTGCACATTATGTTTCTATCCTATCTATCTAACAATGAACTGGAAGCAGCAATTCAAAGCACTAGACGAGGCCCACTTTTCAGTTAGGCTTTGGCCAATAAAGGACTGTCCTTCAACCTCCATCTGCCATCATCTGGTTGAGGAGAAGTCTGCTATCATCACCATTCCCCGGAGCTCTGCATACTATGGGAGAGTTCTCGCTCAAGAAAATCAATCTATATAAAAGTAAAGGCACAAACAGATACCAGACATGGGGATGAGTGAAGGGGGGGGGCAAAACAAGGTGATATAAGATATCCTAAATGTCCAAAACAATTCAGATTATGAGCTACGTACCCACTTGTTGTACGAAGGCTGCTTGTTTGTTCCCGGCTGCCCAAAACTGAAATAATCACATAGAAGTTGTATTTATTACAACACTGCTTGGCCAATAGCTTATGCATATCTCTAGCTCATTCTTATCTCTTAAATTAACCCACTTCTATTATTTTATATTTTACCATAAGGCTCGTGGCCTACCAGCAAGGTTCCAGCTTGTGGCTTGCATCTTTCCCCTCTGGTGGCTCCATGGCGGCTCCCTGATTCCACCTCCTTTCTCCCAGCATTCAGTTTAGTCTTCCCCATCTAGCTCCGTTCTGCCCTGCTATTGGCTCAAAGCAGTTTCTTTATTCATTAACCAATAAAACCAACACATGTACAGAAGGACCTCCCTCACCACCCACTAGTTCCTCAACCAATCAGGCTCCAAATATAAAGAGAGGGAAGTTACTTGAAGAGGGGGACAGAGTTCAGGGCCACCACTAACTACCCGCTGAGTTCATCCTCAGGGTCTAGACACGCTAATCAGACGGATAAACCCACCAGTCACCTCTCCGGGTCCAGACAGAACCCAGGAAATGAGGCTCTTCTTGCTCTGTCCTGCACACCCAGCTCTTCCTTGTGCTGGGTCTCATAATGCACTTCCTCAGCAGACTCTTCCTTAAACATTCTGTCCTCAAAAGCAGCCTCTATCCTTCAGTTAAAACACCTCTTACCTGACTGAGCTACACTGCAGGGAGAAGCAAGACACAGAGGTGCTTAAGGATGATGGGAAGAGATATTCCTAAGAGGGGAAGATGCAGGTAGGCCGTGGGAGCGAGTGACAAGGGCGATACCTCGCCCTCCCTTCCAGCTCTGTGCAACTCTGTCCCCCACACCCAACAGGCCTTGGGAAAAATGACAAGACAGAAAAGCATTAGATCCAGCAGAACCCAACAGGAGCCCAAGCCTCCAGAAAACTGAGTATCAAACACATGATACAAACAGGAGATATCATAAAGATTACACAGAAATAAAATAAAGATTATGTGGATGTGAGAAAAAAGTTTGATTTCACAATGCTAGGAACATACTTTCAAAACAAAAGACAAACAGTCCTCTATCTGCATGTGACTGCACATACCTGCAAGCCACGCACTCAGGAAGCTGAGGCAGGAGGACTGCTGTGTGTTCAAGGATAGCACCAGGACAACCAGAGACACAACACAGCAAAGACCCAAACAGTTTGGACCTCCTCTGGCAGTAACACTCTAAAGCACTTGGTGAAGAGCGGTCTGTCATCAACTGTTCTTCCTTTGCAACTGCCAATACCCTTGACTGCACTCTCTTCATCCTTTACCACTACCGGAGCTTCCAGAAGTCGGCTGAACGGGATTGGTCCTATACCTGTGGCCTGCCTGGAGCAGAACTTACTTTCACCTTGACCCTGCCTTACAGGAAAACTTTCCTCTCGTCCTCATCATTTCCCAATCCTCAACCAAAGCAAACCTGGCCCTGTGTTTCTGAACATTGGCCATAGACTATGGTTGGGCTCAAGACAGGAAACGTCTGTATTTCAGTACAGTGTCTACACTCCACTGATGGAGTTTCTCCCCTCCCTCCACTCCCTCATGGTCATCGTTAAGTGTGATTCCAAATAACACTTTCTTTTAGGAGTGGACGCCCCACTGTACACACCAATGACTTTCTGTAGCCACATGACAAGCAATGACACAGAGTGGCAGGTGTGGTCATCTTTTCAAGCTTCTGGGGACCTTTTCCTCTAGAAGCGTGACTCACGGACCTCAGCCTCAACTTTAAAATTTTGCTTTTCCTCTGTAAATCCAAAGTTGGTTAATGGGAAGTATGCTGGGCTGTGTAATGGTCTCAAAGGGGAAGTGATGAAGGTTTTGGCTTGAGTCACTGGGCTGGAAGTAGACGGTCACGAACAGTAATATTCTTTAGGGAGCAGAAAACTCCTTACTGGACTGGCTACAATGAGCCAGGAAAGTTATTTTTCTAACTGCCCATTTTTATATTACCATATGAAGACGTCCCTCTAAGTGCATTTACCCTGGGTGAATAGTAGGGATTAAAATGAGTTTTAAAATGACTAGATGACCTATTCGATTTTAATTAAAATGTCCAGCATAGACTCTACAGGGAATAAAAGATATTATAAATTGTTTCCATTTCCTCCACATCTTCCCTTCTGCTTATCCCTAACCATTAGCAATCTGGTCAGGAGTGATGTCTGAATTCCCAAACATGGCATCACAGGCAAGATGTCTGCTCAGCGTGCACAGCTATGACATCTGACAACAAAGTAGCACCAAGGGGACCGTCGGCACAGAGAACTTAACTTTCCCACCCAGAAACCTCTATTGCCCCTTCCGGTCCTCACAGAACACCAGAGGACTTAGCTCAGTATAGAAGTCATACATCACCAGTCACAGCTGCTTTGAACGGGGAGTCCGCCAGCAACTACCATTATTGATTTCTCCTTTTGGGAGTCATGATGTCCACATCCCAAAATCCTTTCCCAGGGACTCCACCCCACACTAGTTTATCCACGCAACTGAGAAATCAGTTCCAGAACCCAGCACCAATGACACTTGTATTTTTTTTGGTCTTTGGTAAGATTTTTTTCCCCACACCCTCTCCTAGCTCTGCCTTAGGTCATGTCAGAGATGGGGACAAAAAGGCAAAAGGTTGTCCTCTTTGGAAAACTAAGCTCAAAACATTTCAAAGGCGTTCTTCAGGCTCCTCATCATGACTGTTCTTTGGTCCCTCCTCACTTCATTAGAAATGCATGCAAATCACACTCAGTAGGGGAAGAGTGGAAGGCCAGAGGTATCCCTGAACCAAGTTTGGCAGGAGACAGATACACTCTAATATCTTTCCAGGGACCAGGCCATTTGTTCAGTTCAGTGTAGACTCTAGTATGGAATGCTGGCTACCGAACTTCCTGTTTTCTGGGTCTCCTTACTAAATACTCCAGAGGACTTCTCTATCTCCCTCACCAGCGCCCCACCCATGCCACATAAATAGAACTTGCTGACTCGGTTTCCAAGTGTCGCAGACAGGTTTCTATTGTGTTGCCCTGCTTATCTCTCTTCTAAACTTTCTCCTTCCCACTGGTCAAGGCATTGAGCCCAACAAAGTGAGTCTGCCTCCTCCTCCCGGTGGCTTCATGCCACACCAGCGTGATGTCACGGCACTCACCTACAGCTGGCTGTGCATTCCCACAGCCATGAGGCTTCAAACGGCAGGAATATATCATCTCACACTGGTGAAGCCGGAAGTCAGGCTTCCCTCTGAAACCTGTTCAAAACAGGAGACTTCCTGGCCCCTTCCCAGCTAGCGGTGTGCCAGCAAATCTTGGGCACTGTTTAGCTACAGGCACCTCTGCAGTATGAATCTCCCCATGGTGCTTGGGTCGCTTTATATGGCACCTTCCCTCTACCTGTCTGTGACTATGTCCAAATCTCCCTTTTGTAAGGGACACCGGTCATAATTAGAAATCACCCTAATGACCCCAACTTAAAACCTGGTTGATGTCACAAAGAACCCACTTCAAATGAAGTCCCACTCTAAGGCTCCAGGAGCTAAGACTTCAACAGAATATCCGTACCACTGCCTCCCAGGGTCTCTAGGATAATTCAGCACATACACAGACGGATGCAGCGTTTAGCCCTGAGTGTGAGCTCAGTGACTGTCTAACGCTGTCCTCACTATTCCTAGATCACCCATTTTCTTTCTCCCTATAGTATCTTCACTTAAAACATTTTAAAAGCAAGTCTTAACCCAGAGGGGTGACATAATGCTGGAATCATGCGTCTGGGGAAGCCAAGACAGAAAAAAAAAATCACAAATTTGATGCCTCTCTAGGGTCTTTAGGCAAAATCTTGCCTAAATAAATAAATAAGCAAATAAAGAGATGCGAGTCTTTGTTGCAGCCAGTTTCCCAAGAAGAATATCCTAAAGCAGACACAAAAATATCACCACCCACCAAACTCCTTGGGAAAAAACAATAACAATGGAAATCTGAGTGGCAAACTGGAGGATGTCCTTTGTCCTAAGAAGAGCTCGGTGGCTTCCAGGATGCCTGGAATGCAGAGCCGTGTAGGAATCAGTAACGGACAGGCTGACAATTGAATTGCTAAGCTCTTTTGGTTTGTAGAAAAGAACTTCAATTCTACTATGTAGCCTCTGTATAGCTCCATATATAAATATACATATAAAAATTTTACATACACATACACACGCACGCACACACACACACACACACTAAGTAAAAAGCCCAAGAAAAATAGAAGGGTAAGCATGGCATTATAAAACTAAAAATGTATTTGTCTACTGTCAATGCATCTAAAGGAGACAGATTTGGGGCTTCTGGTGGAACTCAGTTGATAGAGTGCTTACCTAGCATGTGGGAAACCCTGCCCAAAAATCTTTTTAAGAATGGTTCAATTTAAAAGAAAAGAAAACATGATATCCACCCTTGGTTTTAACAAGTTTGTAAGAAGCCACGTGCAATGGCTCACGCCTAAGTCCCAGCAATGCAGGAGGGAGGCTACTGCAGGAGGGAGGCTACTGCAGGAGGATCTCAGGAGGCCAGGAGTCTAAGCCAATCTGCACAACAAAGCAGGATTTAGTCTAAGACTGAGGATTTTCAGTATGTGGCTGTATCTAGCTGTACATCAGTGACAACCAAGCAGTTGCCTGGTCCCAGCATGCTTTTCTCAACACTTCTTAAAGCTTGCTTTGATATCAACTCTCACAGGACCACAGAAGGCGGTATGTCACTACCTCCTACTCCTCCCAATTATATTGCTAAGTCATTTCTCTACCAAAACAACCCTTGGAGCCTTACCAATGATCTCTGCCAACTCCGTTGCACAACTCTCTGCATACTTATCGTGACATGACTAGCAAATGCAGGAATCAAACCCATGAGCCTGCCCACTTGGTCTTTGGCTGCTCCTTGGGAACCTGGTGCCCTTGAGCAATTCCTGCCCAGAATTCTCTTCCCCCTATGTTAAAGATCTGGAGCAGCACACCCAAAACCTGCCTGCAAGCTTCTCCACAGGCAGACGAACAATAGACCTATGTGTCTTGCAGCCTCAATGTTTTGATAAAGCCAAACCTCAGATTTGAAAACTAACCTAAAGCTTGAGACACTATTTTGGCTGACAGCAGGAGACTGTCTTTCCCAATGTTGGGGAAGTGGGGCTTCCTGTTTTCCAAAACAGAACAGACTGGAAATCACGAGACTTCATGGTGGTATTCCAGAGCAAGCAGAGCAATACTGGCAGGAAGACAGCAATTCTCTGTGATGCTCTGTTTCCCTGCAAGGGGTAAGTTTGCCACATTGACCCACATATAGCATCCAGTGTCTCCAGAAACAGGTAGCCTGGTAAAAGGCAGATTGTAGGCCACACCCACCCATACAGGTGCTGCGAAAAAACAACAAACAAACAGCAGAAACAGGCTGGCTAAATAGCTCAGTGGATACAGGCCCTTACCACCAAGCCTGCAAGCTGAATTCAAGCCTCCGAACCCACACAGTGGAAAAAGAGAACTGTCTCCGGCAAGATGTCCTCTGACCTCCAAACTCACACTATGGCATGCATGCTGCCCTTCCCATTCCTCACCCCACACTAACTCAAATTATTACTATTACTATTATTATTATTATTATTAATTATATATTATTATTAATTATAGTAAGCAGAGAGTTGGAGATGAAGCATGAACCCTGGGATCAATTTCCAGCACCCATAAATTGGACATGGCAATGCAAGCCTGTAATCCTAAGACCCCAGAAGTAGACACAAGAGGAACCTTGGCTACATAGTGAGTTCTAGGTCAGCCTAAGCTACATGAGCCCCAGTCACAGAAATATAATAAAAAAGAAAGGAAAGCACACGTGTGCACGTGCACACACACACCACACATACACTGCACACCACATATACACACTGCAAAACAGACACACACACACCACACACACATACATCACACACACCACACATACACTGCACACTACATATATACACTGCAAAACACACACACAACACACACATATACACCACACACACATACATGACACACATGCACCACACATACCACAGACACACATACACCACACACACACCACACACACACACCAGCAGAGCCCACATCCATCTGCATCTGATCTACTTCAGAGGACACTCTGCAAACATACAAGATGAAATTGGTGAACCTAGAACCCTGAACTGGAAATTTGAGAAAGTCAGACTCACCCAACAACTAATGAATTGTGGGCACTAAAACATGAGCAATTAAAACACAGCTGGGTTTTAAAAAAGAAAACTAGGAGCTGGAGAGATGGCTCAGTGGGTAAAGGCACTTGCCACCAACCCTGACTATTCAAGTTCAACCCCCAGAACCACATGGTAGAAGGAATAAATCTCCACTTGCATGTCTTAGCAACAAACAAAATAAAACAAAAAAAAGTCACAAACATACACATATGCCATATATAAATAAATATAACTTTAAAATATAAGACAATCAAAGTTCAAGCTGTTTATGTAGCTAAAGGACAGTGGGTGCCAACACGGGTAATTGTTGGTAGGTAGCTATGACAGTGTTGATTTGGCCAATAAAACAGGACATGATGGCTCATATCTGAGTCCCAGCACTGGCGAGGCTGAACCAGAAGGATTGTCATTGAGTTCGAGACTACTCTAGTAAACTCCAGGTCCATCTAGGCCAAAATCAAGACCTGGTCCCCCAAAAACAAAACAAATAAAAAGCATGTAACCATAAACAAAGTGGCCCTCCATGTATAGAAGACACACTAGTATACGTGAGGACAGAATTATATACAAATATGTGTAGACTATTTAGGTCGGTACAATAAATAACCAAGCCAGCTCAAGAAGAATGGGTATTTTTAATGACTGAAAAGAGGGAAGACTCATGCTACAAGGGTGGGAGCTCCAAAGTCCTATCGAACACCGCATGGAGAGAGAGAGAGAGCGCACCTGTGTTCTCTCCATTTATCTATCTGGGGGTTCAGGTAGCCACACCCCAACTGGATGTGATTGGTTGATAATTTCCCCCATCAAATATGCTAAGTCTCGTCTCTAACACAGTATTCGAGCAAGGGGTAAGCCCTGCTACACATCTCTCCATGTTTAAGGAGTGGCTTACTTCCATTTATTTCCCCTCTTGGTTTCTATGGAAATGCTTCCACTAGAGAAGGCATCGCCTTCTAAAGAGACAGACTCAGGATGTGCCACCGAGCTAAGCGATGAGCTGAAAAGTCTTGACGCAGAACATCAATCGGGTATTAGAGTGTCTGACACAGCGCTGCTGAGACAAGACATTGTTCTTGGCTAGCGCTAAAGTTACATCACATAGATTTTACTATACTTCTCGTATATCATTTATGAATGAATCATTAGATACCTATTTAATGCTCATCGTAAATCCTTGGTTTCATAATATTCTAGGCAAATGGCTACTACACATTAGTTTTACAGGGTTCAGTTCCCAGCACTCACATCCAGGGGCTTACAACCGCCCATAACTCCAGTTCCAGGAGATGCACACCCTCTGGCCTCCGCCACAGGCACCTGCACATACATATGCACATGAACGACAGAGATACACAGACACATAAGTGAAATTAAAAATTAAATAAGTGGGTTTTTTAAGGTGGTTAGTAGAGGCCAGAGAAGAGTAAGGATGGGATGAGTTGGAGAGAGGCTGACTGAGGGGCACCAAGTGGCAGTTAAATGGGAGAAACCAGTTCTGCACAGTTGCAGGCAGGAGGTTGACTAGAGACAGCAGTGATGTGCTGTGTGTTGCCAAAAGCTAGAAGAAAGAACTCTGGCATTTTCACCATAAAAAGTAACAATGTTAGAGGAGACAATGCTAGGGGAGACAATGTTAGGGGAGAGGGATAGGTTTGATCTGATGTGAACACATGAGGTTGGGTTTTCGTTTGAGTGCTTGTTTTTCAATGACTAGAAACTAAGTGTGAAGCTGGGTGTGGTGGCATAGCACCTTGGAAGTGATTGCCCAGAGGTGTGGAGTTCTAGTAACCCAGCCTTGGTGGGGACACCTACAATTCCAGCACTTGGAGGCCACAGATAGAAACACCTGTGTCAAGGTTATCCTGCTCTACATATCCAATTTGAGGCCAGCCTTGGCTACATCAGACCCCGTCTAAAGTAAATTAATAAAATAAAAACCTCTTAAAGTTTTATGTACTTGTAAATATAAATAAAAATCACGTGACTTTCTCTTAAAAACCACTTAGAAATAAAAGAGTCTCACATTATTGTACTGTGAGAAGTAAAACAGACACAATGAGAAGTAAAAATAGCATTCTAGATAACTTTTAAACAGAAATCGCATTTTCATTACAAATAGCATTTGACCTCAAGAAAATCCTAGCTATTAAAAGCATTCATGTTTTCTCTTTTGAATAAAGAAAATATTTCAAACACACATTTCTTGGCAAGCAACTTGACAAGTTAACAGCTTGAAATGATTCATGCATTTATTTTTGTTTTTCTCTCTTTTTTTTGGTTTGTTTTGTTTTTTGAGACTCTTGCTATGTCCATGCTGACCTTTCCTAATTCTGCCTCAGCCTCCAAAGTGCTAAGGTTATAGAAAAGTGCCACAAAGACCAGATATTTATTTCTTTCCAAATTGTAAGTTTCTTCTTGCAAATTCAAAGGGCGTTTGAGTCAGGTGTAAAGGCCCATGCCTTTAATCCCAGCACTTGGGAGGTAGAGGCAGGTAGATCTCTGAGTTCGAGGCCAGCCTAGTCTACAAAGCAAAGCAAGTTCCAGAACAACCAGGACGGTTTCACAGAGAAACCCTGTCTTGAAAAACCAAAGGAAAAAAAAAGAAAAAGAAAGACAGAAAAGAAGGAAGAAAAAAAGAAAAGGCATTCGAGGTAGCAAATGCAAACTTATTAACTATTTATTTCATAAGTAAGGACCACCAAAAATAGGTGTAATCCTTTAATAGAGACAGACATTCTTGAGCTAAAATACTTTTATCTACTAATAACTTAATATAGAGCACTTTATTTTCAAATCACACATAAAAAATTCATATAAACAATTTTTACTCTAAATTTTAAAAAAGGACTTGGCAGACTACAAGGCTTAGATAGAACTAATAAAAGGTACTTAGGATAAAACTTAAAAGAGCTGAGATATAGGACACATACTAAAAAAGTAAATTTTAGTCTTGAAAGGCATGTAGCTAAAATTATGTGAGACATTCATTTATTTTCTTTTCTATTAACTGTCTGTAGGGGAAAGAATGAGACCAAGCAGGTACAGAGCACTGACCCATCACACCTCCTTCCCCCACCCCCTGCTTTAAAGGCATGTGAAAACCTGATTCGGTGGCTCATATCTGCAGCCCTAGTACTCTGGAAGCTGAAGCAGGAGGATGGCAACAAGTTCAAAGCTAGCCTGGGTGGGCAACATAGGGATTTCCAATCCAGTTAGATATAGAGTAGGAGTCTCAAAAAGGAGGAAGAGGAGATGACAATGGCCTAAGCTGTGCACTAAAGCCAACTGTGCACTAAAGTCAACTGTGCAGGGTGGAATCTGTTAGACGTCCAACCTGCAGGCTATCTCTGCAGACACAGTCTGAAAACACAGTCTAAACAAAAGTGATTTCCATTTGGACCAGACAGCTTCCAAAGGTGCAAGACACAGACAATTCCTTCAGGGGGAAAACAGAAAAAAAAAAAAAAAGACAGATTACAGAAACCAGTGATGTGGGCAGGAAGGTGGCCCAGAAACCAATGAGCAGTCTTTGTTTACAAATGTGGGCTATCCCTGCACTCAGTGTTGATTTCTTCCCCAGAGCTACCCTCTGCCTGGCAGAGCAGTCTCTTTGATGGAAATGTCTAGATCACATGACCTAATGTGCCTACAAAGACACAGGACAGGTTGTCTCCAGGTGGCATCCCTCCTCATAAAGAATTAATGGTGCCCAACAAAGCAAAAGAGACACTAGGCAGCTGGCTGGGAGCAGGGCCAGAGGGAACAGAACCCGCCATGCTCAGGTCTCATTACCAAGCCAATTAAAGGAATGAGGATGCTTCTGAAGCATGACAATGCCTTGTAGCAACCAAAATAGAGTTTAACTCGAAATTACCTAAAACTTTGGCTAATTCTTAAAGCCTTGGTCTGACCTCCACTGGTTTACATAGCGTAGATAATTCAGAGTCCTAGCCTCCAGCCATTTACATACATCCTTAGGTCAGGAGGACACTTAGAGGTAGAGACGACTGTCTAGCACACAGGAGGCCCTGAGCTCCATCTGTAGCATTAGAAACAAACAAGCAAACACAAGATCGTCTTGTTAAAGTTATAAAACCTACTTTAGGGTAGTGGGAGGGGACCGGGAGAAGGGGAAGAAAGGAAAAAAATTTTTTTTCATCTTTAATTATGTTCTTGAATGGAAAAAATAAAAGAAAACAATGTATGGAAAAAAAAAATAATAAAAAAAAAAAAGAAAATGAAAAAAAAAAATAAAACCTACTTTACAGGAAGTATGAATTTTATGAGGTTAGATATACAAGTAGACAGTTATGGATACACCGAAGAAAGGAGTCCAACTTCATCTAAATCAGTGGTTCTCAATCTTCCTGGCATGGCGACGCTTTAATACAGTTCCTCATGTTGTGGTGACCGCCCCCCAACCTTGAAATTATCCCATTGCTAATTCATAACTGTAATTTTGCTACTGTTATGAATTGTAATGTAAATATCTGATATGCAGGATATCTGATACACGACTCCTGTGAAAAGGGTTGTTTGACCCCTGAAGGGGTCAAGACCCACAAGTTGAGAATCTCTGATCTAGACAAAGAAATAAAGCACTTATTAAAAAAAAGTTTATTTGTAGTTGGGCATTGTGGTTCATACTTGTAAACCCACAACTTGGGAGACTGAGATAGAAGGGACTGTGGGTTTGGGTCCAGCCTGGACTACATAGAGTTTCAGGCCACATGACAAAACTGTAAATAAAAAAGTGTTTAAAAAGTTTTATTTTATCTCTATGTGTGTGTATGTTTGTCTGTGTATGTATGTGTACTGTGTGCTGGTGCCCTTGAAGGACAGAAGGGGACTCAGGTACTACAGAGCCAGATATTTAGGCAGTTGTGTTGACCTTTATAAATGTTGGTGGGAAGCAACCCTTCATTTCTTTTGATGTGCAGTGAAGGTTTGGCTTGACAGTATTAGAGGAGAGATAAAGATGGAATGTATATACGTGTAGCCCCTACCCTCATCCATCCCCTCTAGCTGGACCACTAGTGCAGTCTCCAAACCCGCAAGCTTTTACTGCAGTTAACGTTATAGAAACCTTTTATATCAGTGTTCCTTTCTTCCTCCATAGACATTGCCAATTTATTACCACCAACAAGCATTTTGTTTTCTTAAATGTATTTTTGTCTGTGTAGTGTGTGTGTGTGTGTACACCAGAGGGTCTGTCTGGGATGTTCTTTCCAATGTGGCCACATTCACTACACTGTCTTTCCACTATTTTCCCGTTACTGGTCTTTTTTGCTGACATATCTGGATGGGTGTCCAAACCAACTGAGAGGCGAGGTGCAGAGGCTCAGTTCAGCAAGGGAATGCCATCCTCACACTTGCTGAGGGCTGCCTCCACCCTCTTGCCACATCCGGCAACGAAGAGGGAAGGTTCATATGATGGAGCAGAAGGAACAGAGAACGCAGAGAATGGCAAATGAAAGCCAATGGGCAAGATACCAAGGAAAGGAGGTAGCTTGGGAACAGGGGCCTCCGATGGGTGTGAGGGGGGGAATGCAACCCTCCCCCACAGCTCTGAATGCTTGTTTTTGTTTGTTTTGTAGACCAGCACCTCAGGGATTACCTGGAGCAAATCATCGCCCTCACCTTGACCCACCCACCCCCACTCCTTCTCTGGTCTCCTGTCACCCAGCTGAGGAAGACCTCGAGCTTCTGATTCTCCCGCCTCGGCCTCCAGTGCAGTGCTGGGACCACAGGCGTGTGCCATCGCCCCAGAATGAAGGAGTGCTCCTCCCTGCCTGCTAGGCAAGTCCACGAACCGCTGAGCAACACCCCAGTCCCAGACTCTCAAATTCCAATGTGTAAATTTGATTAGATCATTAGCTGATAGGCCGTCACTCGAGACACCTCCCGAGGGTACATGTAAATTAACTGTTCCCCAAGGAGTCAGCTAAAGAGCCCCTCAGGACCTCACCAGCATCTCTCCTCCCCCACACTCGGCCTGACAAAAGAATGCATTCTTCCATTTGTTTTCCTTCTTCCTTCATTTAGGTTTTGGGGTTCTGCTTTATTTTAGAATTGAGGTAAACAGCCGGACAGCTGGATACAATATCTCTGAGGACTCAAGCCTACAGTGCAGTTTTCTAGAATTCTGAGGCGCTTTCTCCACAGTGGGCGTCTACTGTGAGTGCTGGGAACTGAGGACAAACTACAGAGGAAGCCTCGGGTAGGGGTGTCTCACAGGGTGCCTGGAACAATAAGTGCTTACTACACTTCTTCCCAGTTAGCAGCTATGGAGGCCTGGCTCAGCTTTAGAGACCCTCAGCTACCGGAGGCCGAAGCTAAATGAAAGCCAATTTGCCATAAAGATAATCAGTCCTGGGAAAGAAAAAAAAAAACAAAACCTTTTCCTATCTAACCATATCTAAATAAACTTGGCAATTCCCACTCTGAAAAAATAAGTACTATCCCCAACCAGAAAACTAGGGTTAGAGAAATGGTAAAGAGAAAACAAGCACACTCAACTCTAATTCTGCACTTCTGGGCAGGCAGGAAGGTGTCATGCTTTGAAAAATCTAGGCCTGCCGGGCCACACTGTAGAACTATCTAAAAGAATGACAGATTTCACAAGAACACCAAGGCTGATTGCTCAGGGCTTGCAAACATTTCACAACTTGCCGTTACCTTGGTAGCACCGGGATTTTGGTTGGCCTGATGAAATTGCCCAAATGGTAGCTTTTGCTGGGACAGAATTCATTAGCACCTTCATAAGTACTCCTGCTATAAGGGATGTACATTTTAACGGGACTTCTGTATTTAAAAAGTACATGCCTCTTTTCTGACTTGACAAATGATGTGCTACACACCCAGTTAATTACAGGCAATGGAGACTGAAGACTGAACTCAGATACTGAGCCGGGTCAGATCTTCACAGCAGGCACTCCCATGAGTCAGCCTCTCTTCATTCACTATTTCTGTGTTGACTTACTAGTGTTTATGCACTCGGTTATTACTTTATTTCCATGCTTTAGACTGTGTTAGTATTCTCTAAGTGTTTTGTTAACAATTATCTGAAAAGTAACTATTTGCTGCTTAACTGCACATGGACTGAATTAATTTGTAAGCAAAATATGTTCTATGAACTCGAGAATTCATACCTTGTTTACTGAATTATAACTAATTAATTCACTAATAACCCTGCACCACAGCCTTCCCTAGGGTATAACTAATAAATTCCACCTCACCCTCAGCTTTGCCCACGTTAAAGAAGTGGAGGGGGGGAGGCACTGTCAGAGATGGGATCCTGCTCTTCTACCTAAAAATGGCTAGTGCCTACTAGGCTGATTGATAGGCAATAGGCCAGCTCAGACATTGTCACTAAAAAGGTACAAGCCATTGGTCAAACCCTCTAGATGACTGTAGAATCCCACAATTACAAACACAAAATGAAGGAAACTGTGACTCGTGCTTCTGCAAGGGAGCAACCCAATGTCACCTCTGTGTCTTCATATAGTCCCGAAAGATGCAGTTGTTCATGCACTCTTGGAGGACAGTTTTCTACTGGTAGTGAGATCCCGCCTTTTAACTTGAGACTTCCCCACTAGAAACGTATAAGGCAAGGCAGTCAGGTGTCCCTTCCTGCAGTTTACTAAGAAATGCCCAAGGTCTGTCCCAAAGAAAACGAAGACTGCACAAAGGATATGAAAACGTTTGGGCCACGGTGACCTTCTCTCTCCCAGCTTCACACTCAGCTCTAAGCTGGGTAGGAGGACCTATTTTCTTTTCTCCTGCATCTGCTCTTTGAGTAACAGGTTTGATCCTCTAGTGCCCCACCCCACCTTTAACTCAGCCAAAGAACACTGTGCTACAACTAACTCAACAGTGCTGGAATCTGCCAGCCGAAGGAAAACAAATATTCAGAAAGTACCACCCGCCAATCCTCCTCCCCATACAGCACTCAGTACAGCTTGCATTTTTGCCAGCAACCCCCGCCCCACGCACACCCAGCCCACACCCTCCTAAAAGATGCGATGTGATGCTATCAAAACCTGTGTTCTCAGAGACTGAAAATTCAGAGTGGCTTCTGGGCAAGAACCAGATAAGGTGTCTGCTTGTTGAACTTCAGACTCTCTGTCACCACTTTTAAAGAGCTCGCTGGTTTTCCTGGAATTCCAACTGAGCATCTTATACATCTGAAAGGCTCAGAAAATGCGACGAATTTTAAATCCAAAACACTATGGTGTATGTACACAGCGTGCTGCGTACTTGACAATTCTATCATAGGTAAATGTGTCTTTTATTATATAGTCTAAAGCACAGGTAGAAATCTTAAACCCAGAAAAATGGGATACACTGAACTTCAAGGTGTCCAGAAAGATGAGAGACAGGCTCGAGGTGCAGAAAAAAAAATAATAAACAGAGCTGAAGTCATTGAACATCTACTATTTATTCATCAGGCAGTAGCTGAGCACTTCATACACATCCACCCAGTGCTTCTCATAAAATCCAAGAAGCAAGACTTCTTCTCCTGTGTTTCAGTTGATGAGATGGAGACTCACAAGGGGTCTGGCCAAGGTAATCAGCAGCCAGTTGAAGACCAGGGATTTGAACCAGGCTTACACCTTTCCACTTATGTGGAAACTAAACGCTGTATTGTTGCCACAGAGACACTGCTAAAAACACCTACTCCTGTGAGAAAATGAGTACCTCAGAGTACATGTCGGAGTGTTTTCGGATGAGCTACACATCTGGCAATCTGAAATCCTCACATGGGTTAAGACGTCTGTGTGTAAAAGCTCTATCCATGCAAACCTGCTACTAAACTTCATCTTCGGGATATAAAAACTGCTTTCCAGAATTAAGGCAAATCCATGGGCGCCTTTAGTCACAGGACAGATCAAAACCTCTCATCAACACACTCAGCAATATACCTCCTATTGTTTTCAGTCCCAAACAAATAAAACAAATATCCTGTAATTCTACAAACTGGAAGAGCCGCGGGCTGAGCGAGTAAACAATGTGGTAGTTCTGCATAAGGAAATGGTTGTTTTCCTCTCGTGGGCACACGACAAGCCCTGTGCGGATAAACATCACTGCCGTGAGGCCATGAGGAGTCCACCCGCCAAATATTTACAAGTAGTATTTACATCTACTCTTTCTGGCTTTTTCCACCCCAACTTTTCTAAGCAGGTGTCCCTGATTACAGCCGATTATTCAAAAGCCGCCACTGATGCAACCGGTGAGTGGTTATTTATTTTAAAATATTTTTTAATTATAGTTTGAAGCCTTATATCAAGAGAAGACGGCGGGGAGAAGAAAGGGTCCCCACAATGGATGGGCGAGGGGTGAGCCCCGCTTTCCGAGCACGCCTCCCCAGGTAGCTCACCAGGATGCCCATCACGTCGGTCCAGAGACGGGAGAACGCCTCGGAGGTGCCGGCCTCCGGCTCAGGTTCCTGCGCGGTTTCCTCCTCGGGCTCGGGCTCGGGCTCCGGCTCCGGCGCCGGGCCAACAGCTCCCGCGTCTTCCTCCATAACCGCGTCCCCGTGTGTCCGGGTCCCCGCGCTACCCACGGCCCACAGCCGCGCTTCGGCCGCCGGGACGCAAGGTCCCCGCCCGCGGCGTCACCGGGCCGCGCCCCCGCGTCGCATGCCCCAGGCTGCGCCGGGTACGAGCCCCACTGCCAGGACTCTGCACCTCGATTCGCAGCGACCGCGATTGACAACTCCAGAAACTTTTCCTAGCCGGGCGGGGCGCAGCAACAGGGTAGCAGGAGCAGAGTCGGCACCACTGGCTGCGGCGGGGAGTTCGCAGGGCGAGGGAGCTAGGAGCCCCACGGCACAGGATCTGTGTGCTGCGATGGGGACCGGCTCCGGGCGGCACGCGACTCGCCTCTACTGGAGAGTCTGCGCAGGGCCGGACAGTGGATGGTGGCGCCTGTGAACACGGGCTAGCCAGTCCCGGACCCCTCTCTTCAGAATGAGCTCTTCCAACTCCACATGACTCCCTCCCCTCCAGGCTCAAGAAAGCGTTTAGCAACAAAAGGTGCTCTGATGTCAGGCGCTTTGCATGGAAATGAGCCCCAGCCCAGCCAACAAATCGCCTGTTGAAAGCGCAGCCGCGCCGCGGGCCCCGGATCCCGCACAAGTCCCCAATCGCGCCATTCACCCCTCGCCTTCCGCCACAGAAACAGCAGAAAGTTAATCTTTAAGCTGCTCGCTGCGCCCGAGTTCACGAGGGGTTAGTATGGTGACAACCCACACCTCGCCCTGGGCAAGTCGAACAACCCTTGCAATCACAGCCCTGTCTGTCGGCCCAGGCTTCTTGGAAAACAAAGTGTGGTGACAAAGCTCGCCTGGGCACGAGCCATTGTTTAGGTCCTTGGAAGAATTTGGCTTCCGAGTGGCCACAGTGCTTTGCACTTACAGGGTTTTCGGTAATTACGGGAGACCGTCTTTGGGTTGTAAGGTTTTTTGTTTGTTTTGTTTTTACACAAAAAGGTTTTTTACATGAAAAACACAGGCAAGGGGTGTGTTCAAAACTAAAGGTTAATTTTATGGCCGTTCAGCCCATGCACGCTCCAGGCCTGTGTGTGCTTTGACAAGGAAAAAGTCCTAAAGAGGTTATTACTTTTTTCTTTTGCCCCCCCCCCATTTTCTTCTTCTCCTCTACTCAGAGAATTTTTCCTAAGAGATGACCGTTTGTGAAACTAAAGAAACCCAAAGAAATCTGTCCCTTACTAAAGACTTGGTTTAAAGAGTTGGGGTGGACAGGGGATGAAGCGGGGGACCCCAGGGACAGAACAATTCTACAGTTTCTCCTTTTCTTTCTCAGCTTACATACTTGGAAGGAGTTAAGCATGTCCTCTGCGTCCTCTTGGCCCTGAGAACACCAATCTGTGCAATGGGCGAATAGCTCTCATTGACGAACTCAAAACCCAAAAAGAGAAGAAGTGGGCAGGAGAGATGGCTGGGGAGTGGGGGCGTAGTGGGGTAAAATGCTTGCTTTGAAAGTGAGGACCTGATTTCAAATCCCCAGAATCAAGTAAAAACCTAGAGTAGCCCTATGGGCCTATAATCCCAGGACTGGGATGAAGGGACAGCAGAATTCTTGTGACTTTGGTGGCCAGCAAGTCCAGACAGCTCATGAGCTCCAGGTTCAGTCTCAAAAATAAATAAATAAATAAATAAATAAATAAATAAATAAATAAATAAATAATAAGGTGGTGAGTGGTAGAGAAAGTCACCTGACATCAATCCCTGACCTTCAAAGGTATGTGCATGAGTACACACACACACACACACACACACAAACATACACACACAACACACATATATGCATACACACAACATACACATATACATAAACACACAACACACACATACACACCCAAAGAAAGACTTTACTATCCTTCCCCCCCATTTTTTCTGTCTTTTAATTGAAGAAGAGCCCTAGACCCTGAATCAGTGTGGCCACATCCGATGTTTCTCTGGGCTGATCCAGTTAAGCCAGGTGGTTCAGGCTTCTCTGGTGCTGTTTGATGCTGAGAGCCAAAACAAACTCCACTAAGAAATGTGAGTTTTAAAAGAATTGGTCTTGTCTATTAAAGACATCAAAACAAAGAAATGGTAAGCAGAGGAAAGCAGCCTTCACCCTTGACTTGATGGGGATGTTTTAGAATTTTGACTTCAGGAAACGTAGAGCCCTATGCAGCCTGTTTGCTACATAAAAACCTGGCAATTGAGTTATACAAGCCGGACTGGGGGCTAGGACAAAGACGGGGCCATCTCAGATACCAGTCAGGGGTCTTTCTCTTCTTGACCCCATGGACCTTTCAATGTTGCAGTTTCCCTATCCAAGAAGAGGCAAGGCCGAGCTAATTGCCACCCACAGAGGCTTGTATGTTTTCCGGTCACCTAAAGATAGTAAAGTTGTGCTGTAACACATGAGATGAATCAATGACTGAACCCTAGCTGGCACTTGGCACTTACGGCTATCTACCCTCCACAGTAAGTTTGCTGGCACTCCCTTAAACCTGACTGAGGAAATGAGATGAACGGCATTTTGGGGGAGGACTAACACGTATGTCGATAGCGGCAAATTTTGTTTTTACCATATTGGCCTAGTGGCCTCTCTACTTCTGGAACATGGATAATTTTGAGCATTTAAAAACAGAAGCAGAAGTGTATGTGTGTGTGTGTGAATCTGTCTCCCTCTGTGTTTGAAATGGCTTAAGCCTATATATCCTGCACAGACAAAGAGAATGGGAGTTCAAGACTGGCTTTGGCTATGTGAAACACTATCTCGTTAAATAAGTACAAATAAATAAATAAGTTGAATCTCTTTCCTAATCAGCTACCATAAATTAACTGAAAATCTAACTGATTACTGCCCTAAAATTGAATCTTTTCTCCTACAAATTCCTTCTCAGGCTTTTTGACAACTCCCTTCCCTTATCAAAGAACCACCATCATCCTCACCTTCTTCTTCCACCCATAGTGGTGTATGTTTGATTCCCATATACCTTGGCAAGGTAAGGCAAGTATAGACTCTTGAGGGAATATACTAAGATCCTACCTCCTCCATATTTGCCTTCCTACTCAGGCTCTCTTCCAGCTCACTGGAACCTGGAAATCAATTCCGTGTGTCTTCATCAATGGTTTTATTTATTTGTTGATATTATGCATCTGTGGTGGTTTGAATAAGAATGGCCCTATAGGCTCCTATATTTGAATACTTACTTAGCACGGTGCGGGTGTGGCAATATTTGAATGGATTAGAAGGATTAGGAGTTGAGGTCTTGTTAAAGTAGGTGTGGCCTTGTTGGAGAAGTTGTGCCACTGGGGGTGGGTTTCAAGATTTCAAAAGCCCAACCCAGGCCCAGTCTTTCTCTCTCTCTGTCTCTCTGCCTATAGACCAGGATGTTAGCTCTCAGCTACTGCCCCCATGCTATGCCATGGCTCACACCATTATGATAATGAGCTAGACCTCTGAAACAGTAAGCAAGCCCCAATTAAATGCTTTCTTTTATGAGACTCCATGGCCATGGCGTCTCTTCACAGTAATATAGTGACTAAGACAGTATTCTAGGCTGACTTTGAGCTTACTATGTAGCAAAGGATGGCTAATGGTCTGTACTGTCCCTTTAAGAGACAAGCCCCACCCACTCCTCCAGAGGAAAGCAAATCTTCCTTCTGCTTCCAGCCTGAGCCCCTTCCTTTCAGTCTCTCCCAAAGAAGTAGCTTCTCTTCTTCTCTCCTCTCCCCCTACTCTGTCACTCTCTATTTCTCTCTCTCTCTCTCTCTCTCTCTCTCTCTCTCTCTCTCTCTCTCTCTCTCTGCCTCTCTCTCTGCTCTTTTCCCTTCTCCCTTTCCCCCCTTTCCCTTTCCCCTCCATAACCCACTTTCTCTGCATGGCATGCCTATCGGTCTCTGTCTCTCACCCACCACATGGGGTCTCTGTCTCTCACCCACCACATGGCTCCCAGCCTGGGACCCACTGCCCCTCGTGGCCCCGTAGCCCGCTGCAGCATTTTGGTTTTTCCATTACACTGACCTGCTGTCTCCACCTCCCAAGTGCTAGATTGACAGGCCTGGGCCATTACACCTGGTGTAATAAATATTTACTGCACCAAGCGAGCCGAAAACTGTGAGAATGTAGTCACCTCAGTAAGTTTAGTGGCAGCTGCTGTCATATTGTGTTACATATACCATGGGACTACACATACATATTTATACTGGCTTGTTTTGTACTTGTTCTTTCTGTGGGTCAAGCTGACAAATTTTCAGGCCACTCCTGCAAGGCCGTTTGGATTCTAGATGTAGTCTGAGTAACTCATTCTAACAACACAAGAAAAGTAACTAGACTAGCGTGTGGCAGTGAAAGTAGGTTTTACCATGGAAAGCACATGGTGTTCATCCATCCCCCTTCCCATCCTGTCCCACCACCACCCCCCCACCCCCACCCTCACTGCCCCCCCCCCCCCGCGGGAGCTGAGGACAGAACCAAGGACTTTGTACTTGCTAGCAAGTGCTCTACCACTGAGCTAAATTCCCAAACTGGAAAGCACAAATATTAGGAATGAGAGAAAGTTAGGTTTAAAGACATTCGGCAAATTATTTACCTCCTGTGTAAGAGAAGGAAATTCTGTCTGCTTTCTGAGGTTATTGCTGCTTATGCAAGAATCTTTACATGGTAGAACCTTGACCCCTTTCCCAGCCCTTCCCCACCCACTCATCCTGTGAGGCTGGATCTGAGTTTCCTTGTTCATCCTACCTAAAGATCCTAAAGATCTTGGGTCACAAGAAGTCATTAGTAGCTCTGGAATGTGGTCCCTGAGTCATAAAGATGAGAGATTACCTCTGGCAGGTGTGGTCCTGAGGACTCTACAGTCACCTTCTGTTTGTTCTCTCTGTTGTTCTGGTTGTCTTTTTTGCTGTTTGTTTGTTTGTTCATTGTTTTGTGTGCCGAAGAGCAAACCCAGCCCTTCACACTGAGCTGTATGCCCCATTCTTCTTCAGTTTTCACAACGAGGACAATAAAAATAAAATTAAAATACATTTCATAAACTTTGAAATGGCATTTAGGATTTCCTTTCACCCATCCAAGATGTCCACTCAGCTCTTGTGTGTGTGCGTGAGTGTGTGTGTGTGTGTGTGTGTGTGTGTGTGTGTGTGTGTGTGTGTGTGTGTATGGAGAGTGGGAAAGTTAAACATGCCTGCAAGTACACCCTCTGCCTAATTCCTTAAAGGCCTGGTCTCTCCAGGAACCTGAAGCTCATGGTTTATTTTTTTTGCTTTGTTTTTCAGATAGTCTGGCAACCAGCAAACCCCAGTGACCCTCCAGTCTCTGTATTCTGCGGTGCTGGGATCAGACGTATACACAAACAGTTCCTGGATGGTTGTGTGGGTGTGAGATCTGAACTCAGCACCGCAAGCACTCTTAACCCCTGAACCAGCTCTCCAAATGAGCCCTGCTGACCTGAATCAGGCTCAGATTGATCGAATTGACCTTGTTCTTGGTGTTGGTTTGGGATTTCTTTTTACTTTGAGACAGGGTCTCATTAAGTAGATCCCGCTGGCTTGGAGCTCCCTGTCTCTGTAGACCAGACTGACCCTGAATTCACAGACCACCACCTGCCTCTGCCTCCCTATGCTGGGATGAAAGGGCTGCACCCTCAAGCCTTGGTCCTGCGATCTGATATGTAGATTCCAATCCCCAGGGGATAGTGTTGTGGGCTGGACTGACAGCCTAGCACACTCTGGGCGAGTAGGAATGAGGAATGAGGCTGAGGAAGTCTTAACAGACTACGTTTCAAAATTAGACCAGACCCCATTGGCAATGATAATGGCACTGGGACCTATCTCTTCTGCATGTATTAGCTTTTTGGGAACCTAGTCTATATGGATGCACACCTTCCTAGGCCTGGATGGAGGGGGGAGGGCCTTGGGCTTCCCAGGGCAGGGTACCCTGCCCCCTCTTAAGGAAGCAGGGGGAGGGAGGAGGGTTAGTGGGGGAGCAGGAGGGGACTGGGAGAAGGGGAGGAAGTGTAAATTTTTGAATGAAAAATAAAAGAATATGAAAAAAAAACAACAAAATTAGACCAGAAGTGTGGCGCCTTCCCTGAATCCCAGCACTCTAGAGACAAATCTCTGATTCTGAGACCAGCCTGGTCTACGGAGCAAGTTCCAGGACGGTAAGGGCTACACAGAAAAGCTCTGTCTTGGAAAAATAAAAACAGAAACAAAAATGTGAGACCGGAGCCAGTAGTTGCCTCCTTACCTCCAAAATGGTGTAATTGTGTCCCACAAACAAACAAATATGTAACTTTAAAAACTCACATATTAGCCAGGCGTTGTTGGTGCATGCCTTTAATGCCAGCACTCCAGAGGCAGAGGCAAGTGGATCTCTGTGAGGTCAGCCTGGTCTACAGAGCAAGTTCCAGGATAGGCTCCAAAGTTACACCGAGAAACCCTGTACGGAAAAACAAAAACCAAAACCAAACCAAAATAACAACAAAAAAGTCACTGACTAAAGAAGCTCTTAGCAGAAAAGTGAGCAACCGTGGTTTTGCACACCTATAATACCCAGGACTTGAGAGGCGAGGTCACAGGAACCAGAAATTCAATAGCACTTCATAAGACCCTGTCTGAAAATAAATGGGGGTGGCTGAGGGAGAAGAAGAAAGCAGAGGAGAGAGGGAAAAGGGGAAAGGGAGGGAAGAAAATGGAATTGTTTATTTGACAATATCCTTCAGGAGAGTTGATTGGGTGATTGTTGTTGTTTTGCTTTGTTTTGTTTTTGGTTTGTTTTGGGCGAGAAGCGCAGACTTATTATGCAGCCCAGGCTAACCTTAAACTCTCTATTAGCTCAGGTTGATTTCCAACTCGCAATAGTCCTGCCTTTCTTGGCTTCCTGAGTGCGAGGATCACATGCTCGCATGCTACCACACCTAGTATATTTGGTTTCAAAGGGCAGATGATTAAGTATTTACATTAAAATAGACTCTCTGCAAGAATGGGACATGTTTGGGGAACAAAGTTGTATTTAAATAGTTGTTTTGTTTTAAAGAACACATTTCCTGCTAATAGCATATATTAAATCTGAAAGATGATAAATAGCCCAGTTTTTGCTTGGCATTGAAATTGAGCAATGGAAACAGATAAGCCTGTTTAATCTTTACCACTCATCAGCAATGTCTCATCTCTGGCCCTCCCAAACGGGGCATTCCACACTGCCTTGGGGAACCAAATTCAAGGGGAGACTTGCAGGCTAAAATGGTTTTCCTCCAACAAAACTTTCCAGTATTATTTTTTCCTCACAAATGCCTGGAAGGCGATCTCAACTCCTGCAAAAGCAATACTTGTTTTGCTTTTTTTTTTTTTTTTAAATTTTTTATGATTTATTTACCTTTATTTTATGTGCATTGGTGTGAAGGTGTCAGATCCCCTGGAACTGGATTTTCAGACAGTTGTGAGCTGCCATGTGGGTGCTGGGAATTGAACCCAGGTCCTCTGGAAGAGCAGTCAGTGCTCTTAACCGCTGAGCCATTTCTCCAGCCCCCTTGTTTTGCTTTTGTTTGCTTGTTTTGTAAGTCCCCTTCATCAAGGAATACTTGAGAGGTACAAAAAATGATCTGAGATCAAGGTCAAGGAAAATGAAAACAAAATGAAGACGTCGGCTGAAGAGATTACTCAGCAGTTAAGAGCAAAGCCTGCTCTTCCAAAGGACCCAGGTTTGATTCCCAGCACCTACATGATGGCTCACAGCCATCTGCAACTCCAGTTCCAACAAATAGGATCTGCCACCCTCTTCTGACCTCCACAAGCACCAGGCATGCAAATGGTGCACAGACATACATGCAGGCAAAACACCTATGTACATAAAAATAATAATCTAAAAATATTTCTTTAAGTGAATACTGTTACAAGGAGAGAAGATGAATAAAACAAGAACGGAGGCTGTATGTTCCTCTGAAATCTCTTTACTTTTCAAGTGCATTTATTATTTAGTTAGTGTGTGTGTATTCTTGTGAGCACACATGCTTGTGAATGCAGTTGCATGTGAGTGCCTGCAGAATCCAAAAGAGAGTGACAGGTCCCCTGGTGCTGGAGTTATAGGACATTGTTAACCTCTCTGGGTCTGCTGTACTGGGAACCACACTTGGGTCCTCCACAAGAACAGCCAGTGCTCTTACTTCTGAGTCATCTCTTTAACCCCATCTGAAATCTCTTCTACTCTGGTAAGCAACAATACTTCCCTCACCAGTTAGTTACAGGTCTTCATTTGGGGATGGAGCTATGGAAATATCAAGATTCTGCCAACAAACAACTCTATCAGATGCAACAGTAACATTACAGCTATTTCCTTCCACAACCTAAGATCACACACACAGCTGTGTGTGGTGGAGCATGCCTTTAATCGCACTTGGGAGGCAAAGGCAGGCAGATCTGTGAGTTCTAGACCAGCTGGCCTATATGTTAAGGTCTGGGCAAGCTGGAGATACATGGTGAGACCCTATCTTAAGAAACAAATATAACAACAAGAACAAAAATCATACTCCTGGGGCTGAAAGATGGCTCAGCAGTTAAGAGCAGGTACAGCTCCTGCAGAGGATCCAAGTTCCATTCACAGCACCCATGCTGGGTAGCTCACAAGTGCCAAGTGCTTTTTAGCTCCAAGTGAGCTGATGCCTCTGGCCTCCACAGGCACCTGCACACCATGTGCACACACCACACATGCACATACTCACACATAGGTGCACACATACACATGATTTAAAAATAAATGTATTTTAGGTCACTTTATGTTACAACCAGCATTCACTCTGCTCCTTGGGCTAGCCTCAAACATGGTTCTCTATGCTTCAGCCCTTCGGATACTAGAAAGACAAATGTATGCCATCATGCCCAGGCAGCCTGGAAAATTCTTAAAGTCATATGTAGTTCTGAACTGTGAAATTCTGAACTGGCACATTATGTAGAGTTGTGCTTTGAATCGGAAATATGTCTCGACAGGCTTACTTAAACCCCCAGTTCCCAGGTTGTGACACTATTTTGAAGGCTGAGGATCCTTCAGAAGGTAGAGCTTGGCTTATACAAACAGATCACTAGAAGTAGGTCTTTGGAGGTCACACCCACCCCTGTTTTCTGCATACAGTTCCTGCATCCTGTCTGCTGTCAAGTGAAGAATGTCACACACTCCCACTGTCATTAGCTCTATCAGGCCTTCCTTGCTTCTGCTACCGAGAAATTTGATGGTCCCATTTGGGTTCTTAATTTCATCAATAAAAAAATTTTAAATAGACTCAGAAGGAAGCTCAAGAGCAATTTCACCAGAATTTGAGAGGGAAACAGTAGGGTAGGTAATCTGTGAATCCAGGCAGCTTTGGGGAGTGCTGTGGAGGCAGAAGTAAAGCGAGAAAGTCATGACTTTTGAGTTAAAGGTTAAAAAAACTGGAATATTCAGCTATGGAAGTCAGTAGGTGCTATGTGGCGGAAGAGGTGGAGGCTTCAGAGAAACAGTGAGAAAGTTCGGAATTTCAGAGAAAGCAAGCTTGGGCTTTTGGCCAGTGTCCAAAACAGAGAGAAAGGAAGAGCATGCTTAGTGCTAGACTACAGATCTGAGTTCAGAGGGCACCTGATTCCCGGTTCTTGTATTCCAGAACAAGGGATCACACCAAGGATACATGGTTAGAAAGATTGATAGATAGATAGATAGATAGATAGATAGATAGATAGATAGATAGATAGATGATGGATAGAGAGATAGATAGATGATAGATTGATAGAAGATAGATAGATAAATAGATGATAGATTTATAGACGATGGATAGAGAGATAGATAGATGATAGATTGAGAGAAGATGGATAGAGAGATAGATAGATAGATGATAGATTGATAGAAGATAGATAGATTGATAGATAGATGATAGATTGATAGAAGATAGATAGATAGATAGATAGATAGATAGATAGATAGATAGATAGATAGACAGATAATAGGTAGATAGATAGATGATAGATTGATAGAAGATAGATAGATAGACAGACAGACAGACAGACAGACAGACAATAGGTAGATAGATAGAGATAGTGTTTGCGAAGAAAGAAAAAGGAAGAAGTCCCAAGAGTGGAAGTGGGCTAGTGAGCTCAGGAAAAGGCCTAAAATGTATTGAGATTGAGCCACAGGTGTATGGCTCTGTATAGGATATTACATAGCATCTTCCTCTCCTTTGGAAGGTGCAGACCTTTTTTGAGCCAACTGTTTATTACATGATACCCACATGAGGAAGGGCTTCTTGTTTTTCCTTGCTAACTGGTTCTTTTACATGTGAGCCCGGATGCTTCCATTCCCAGTCCCCACAGTCCTGCTATACTGTGGTGGACCATGACCCTTTGAAAACCTGAAGTCAAAATAAAGCCTCCTCCCTTAGCTCTGCCAGGGCCTTTGGTCTCAGCCATTCAAAAGTAATACATTCAGAAGCAGACACTGCTGGAAGGAAGCCATCTAACGGTACCTATGATGAGCAAAAATCCAAATATGGGGGCAACTAGAACTGATCGCAATCTGTTTAAAACAAAGAACCTAAAGAGTCCAACTCAATATAAATTTAGAAAATTCAAGATGGAAATGGTTTGCCATATGGAGAGCTGTGAAATTACGTGAGGGGGATCTGCCACAAGCAGAAAGATGAAAATTTGGAGAATGGTATTTAGAAGTGTGTTCCTGGCTACTTATCTTACACTTTTGGGGAATGTAAAAAAATGTGCTAATGAGATACCAGAGATTGTGGTGTTTCCAAGTTCTGCAAAGACTGAAAAGCGCAGCTGGAAAGCATCCACCACCCAAACTGGCTCATCAATCTTGTCTATTATATAAACTTGATGAGAATGCCTACTTGGTTTCTCTGATACTTAAACACGGTTGCTGGGGGCAGAAATTCCTACTCAATTAAAAATATCTGGTTAAAGCTGCTCCTTTGCGTCCTTGAGGTGCCACAGTGGTATGGTCCACGGGGTAAGAATTGCACTTCTTGTTTGGAGGCAGTGGAATCGTTTTGGTTTCCTTCAGGCATTGTCTACCTGTAAGACCTGAACGTATGTGCCGTGTGTGTATGTGGGAATCTGCAGCAGCCAAAGGTGGAATTAGAGTTCAGGTTGTTATGAGAGCCTCCATGAGGGTGCTGGGGACCAAACAAATGTTCTGTGCGAGAGTTCTGGGCTGGTGAACCCTCTCTCCAGCCCTCTACCTTATTGTTGTTGAGATAGAGTCTCTCACTGGCCTGAAACTTGTCAAGGAGGCAAGGCTGGCTGGCCGTTGAGCCCCAGGAACCCCCGTCTCAGCCTCCCCAGTAGTGGCATCACAAGGATGCACCACACCTGAGTTTTCTTCCACCTGGGTTCTGGGAATCAAGCTGGGGTGCTTGTGATTTCTCAGCAAGCACTTTACACAACCAGCTATCTCTACAACCCTGAATAATTTTCATTTTTAAAGCCCCGGGTTACACATAGCATTCTGTTAAAAACAGGTGTTGGCTCAATAAAAAAAAATTTAAAGAATATTAATTTTACTACTCTTGCTTCAAAAGACTTGATATTGACTATAGCGATGACTAGAGGAGGAGCTGCCCACCCTGCCGTTAACTCTTCATGGCTCTATTTCATTCTGTTCTGTTCCTCATGGAGGAGCCCAGATTTTGGGTCGCAAGGAACTTACTTGATTTCTCTCCTAGTAACATTCATCTGCTGCCCATCACAAAGAGCCACTCCTTTCTTTGTTCCTGAACGAAAGAACCCCAACTGTCCCTCCAGCTGTAAACCTCTATTATTTTGGAATGTCAAAACCATAGCTCTCCCTTCTCACGCGATGGAACACCCCCCCCCCTTTGCATGTACAGTGGTGTCCTACAGACTTTCTCCCCCAGTCACTCAAGGCCATTTTCTTCTCCTGGATCCTTTCTTTCAACACACACAAACACACACACACGCACATACACACACAGGCACACACAAAGGCTCAGTTATTACCACTTCCCTGAGCGTCTTTACACAGTTGCAGATATTAATAAATGAACTCTGTAAAGAGCTCATCAAAAGATGTGGGACTGCCTCAAAGAGCTTCTCATGGGGAGATAGAAGGTTCTAGTTACAGGACAGTGGGGTCAGAATGACCTCTTTAATTAGTTAGTGCCGTGGTGGAGTTTGGTGAAACGATCCCCTGTTTAGGGAAGCATACACTCACTGTTCCTATAGCCAGTGCTGGCCTGAATAAAGCTTGAAATTTAAAAAAATAAAAATAAAAAAAAGTCATGTGGGTAAGCAGGCCCCAGGTTTTCTTCACCATTTCTCTCTCAGAGAATGCCAGAAAGAAAATGTTTTAATGGAAAGTCTAGGCCTCATTTCTTCTAAACAAAACAACTAGGTGCTAGCTGCCCTCCATCGAATGAATGTTCTCGAAAATCGGATGATGTTGATTCTAATAGCAAAGAGACACTTCACAAAGAACCCTTGTTCTGGAAATGAGGTCATTTGGACAGCCTATCCATTAAGAAAAAGCCTATTCTGCCTTCAGAGGTCACCTATTGGGGCAGGAAATCTTTCAGCCAGCGAACCAACATCTGGCCCAAGTCTTCCAGCCTGAAATGCCAGTTTCCTGATCTAAATGGAACACACATGGGAGAGGAAAAAAAAAACAAACCTCCATTTGCCCAAGCGTTCTTCACGGAAGCATAGATAAGGCGCCGTGGAAAAAAGAGCTGCGCTTTGTATATCAACACAAACAGAACCAGCCAAGCACTTGTACCACATTTGCATTTCTTTCTGCAGCAACTCCTAAGAGCAGAGAGACAAATTAATCACTCACTAGTAAATCCATAAATAAACTTGCTTTAGCCGATCACCATTTATACTGATTCATTCCAGACTGAGCAAGAATTTGCTTTTTTTCATTTGTTTGCTCAGTTTGGATGCGGCAGATTGAGTCCAGGGCCTCGGGCCCGCTACCTTCTAGCTACGGCCTTATTCCCACGGTTTTACTTTTGTCTTAAGAGAAGGTGTGTGTGTGTTTGTGTGTCTGTGTGTGTGCAGGGGGTGGCTAACTCAAAGCAACAGGACCAAACTTGAAGGAAAGAATTGAGAGCATGTTTGCTACATTTTTAATACGAAATGAGCGCCCCCCACCCCCGGCCCCGCCAAGGCTCACTAGTTGAGTAGGCTCATCCCCAGCTGGAGGCATGTTTTAAGAAATAGTGGAAATGTTAGGAATTGGGCTTAGCTGGAGGAAATAAGACACACTGGGTGAGTGCCTTAGAAGATTATATCTGGTTCCTTCTCCCCCTCCCTCTGTTTTTCTTCTACCATGAGGTGAGTGGGCTCTGTTACATGCTACATTGCCATGGTGTTTTCCCTTACCATGGGTCCATCAGCAACAGATTCAATGACTCTGGACCACACCACCAAACCCCTTCTTTCCTCAGAGTATCTCTCTCAGGTATTTGGTAAAGGTGACCAAAAAAAAAAAAAAAAAAAAAAAGAAAAGAAAAGTGCTGATTTCACATTTTCCAAGCCAGCCTGGTAGTTGAGGATGATCTTGGATTTTAGATTCTCCTGCCTCTCCGTGCCAAGTGCTGGGGTTACAGGCATGCACACTGTACTCAGTTTATGCGGTACTAATGACTGAACTCAGGCTCACACACACTAAGCAAGCCTTTCACTAACTGAGCTGCGTCATTCTTCTGGGGAGAAAGAAATCACTTTTTCTTTTTTTAAAGACAAGGTTTTGCTATATAGGCCTGGCTGGCCTGGAACTCATCATACAAACCAGGCTATCCTCAAACACAAAGATCTGCCTGCCTCTGGGTCCTGAGTGCTGTGACTAAAGACGTGTGCCCCCATACCAGCCTTGAAAGTCATCTTATAAAGCTGTCTGAAAGTGCCCCGAGAGGGTTCATGTGTGGCTCCAGTGGAAAGCGTGTGTGTGGAACACCCAAAGCTCTAGGTTTGACCCTAGCACAGAAACCAAACAGCATTTTATGTGTCGTTTTCCCATTTGTTATTCAATGTCCTTTTTTTGTCCTTTGAAGATGTTCCACAATGTGTTGAGTTCTTCCTCTGCCAGCAGCAGTAATAAAGATTTTATTTTGTCTATCATTCAACCATTCCCTCATTTATCCATGCACCAGTTAGGGAGAAGGCTGGTGTGGTATTAGGTTTCACAGCAGACGGGCCTGTTTTCAAAAATCTCGTCCACTAAAAGAGGTAGAAAAGCAAATGGCAGGCAAATACATCCAATAGAAGGTGTTCAGTGGGGAATGGGCACACTTCAGAGAAAGGGATCCTTGTGAAGAATGTGAAGGCCACACAATTCATTCTCAAGTCAAGGAAGGGAGAGAAAGACTAACCAGACACAGGGACAACTTGGAACCGTTAGAGTGTTCAGTCTCTGTGAAGAGGGTGGATTTTACTACGTGATTCCATTTTCTAATCAAGAAAACAGAATAGGAGCGGGTAGGGGCGCTTGTCTAGTGTGAGCAAGATCCTGAGTTAATTTCTAGTCCTGCAAGAAAGTGGGAGGGGGAACAGAGAGGAAGGGAAGGGAACAGGGAGCAGGGAGGAGATATCCTGGGTTCCATCCATAGCACACACGAGCATGAGAAAGATAATTTAAAAATGAAAACCGAGTGGCAATGATGAACTCTGAATGCATCTTAATAGTTACTGTAATGAAAGCAATATAAAATCATGGAAGGTTTTAAATGGGGACAGATTAAAATCTGTTTTGGTTTTTGATTTTTTAATTTGCAATTGGGTCTCATGCAGTCTAGGCTACATTCGAATTCACTTTGTTTCTGGGGCCGGACTCTTCACCCTCTATTACAGCCTCTTGAGTGTTAGGATTGCAAGTGTAAGCCATCATACCTGTTTTCTTCTAAACAAAACAAAAACAGTCTTCCAAGCCTATCCTTGCATCCTCCTGCCAGCCCTCAGTATGTTCATTTTAAAGTAAGGATAATGATGACATCTTCAAAACAAGTTTAAGAATATTAAAGATTGAAGTTGGTTAAGTCGTCCGTTAGGTAGAGAGACTGGCCAGACACTGGCCATTCTGATGATCTGAGTTTAGCCCGTAGGCTCCATGGTACAAAGAGGGAATCAACTCTAGTTATCTTCTGACCTCCACATCTACTCCAGGGCACATATGTGCATGCATACACACACGCATACACACACACACACACACACACACACACACACATACACACTCAGAGCAAATCAAAAAATGAAAGCATAATGAAGACTGGAGCACATTTATAAACTAGACAAAAAAACAAAACAAAAACTACCACAGTGGGAAAACTTTAAGATTTAAGACAGAGCTCTGCTGAAAATAATGCCTCAAAGATGATGAGTGATGATGGAGATGATGGTGATGATGGAGATGATGGAGATGATGAGTGATGATGGAGATGATGGTGATGATGGAGATGATAGTGATGATGGAGATGATGGTAATGATGGAGATGATGGTGATGATGGAGATGATGGTGATGATGGAGATGATGGTGGTGATGGAGATGATGGTAATGATGGAGATGATGGTGATGATGAAGATGATGAGTGACAATGGAGATGATGGTAATGATGGAGATGATGGTAATGATGGAGATGATGGTGATGATGGAGATGATGGTGATGATGGAGATGATAGTGATGATGGAGATGATGGTAATGATGGAGATGATGGTAATGGTGGAGATGATGGTGATGATGGAGATGATGGTGATGATGGAGATGATGGAGATGATGGTGGTGATGGAGATGATGGTAATGATGGAGATGATGGTCATGATGGAGATGATGAGTGACAATGGAGATGATGGTGATGATGGAGATGATGGTGATGATGGAGATGATGGTAATGATGGAGATGATGGTGATGATGGAGATGATGGTGATGATGGAGATGATGGTGATGATGGTGATGATAATTTGCATTTATGAGATTACAGACATAGGCCTTTCTTTTTTAGAGGTCAGTATCCTACTCAGCTCTGTTAATTTGTGTTTCTTTTTAACAGTAGTAAATGGGCCACTGTGGTGGCTTGAATAGCAATGGCCCACATAGGCTTATGTTTTTGAATGTTTGTCATTAGGGCATGAAACTACTTGCCAGGGATAAGGAAGTGTGGCCTTGTTGGAGGAAGTGTGTCACTGGGGGTGGGCTTTGGGGTTTCAAATGTTCAAGTCAGGCCCAGAGTCTCTCTTTCTTCCTGTTGCCTACAGTTCTAGATGAACAACTCTCAGCTACTTCTCCAGCACCAGATCTGCCTGCATGTTGCCATGCTTCCCACCATGATGATAATGGACTAAACCTGCTGTGGAGTAATCTTTGTACACTGTAAAGATGTGTTACATTCATTGTTAATAAAAAGCAGATTGGTCAATGGGTAGGCAGGATTTTCAGGATAAAGAGAATGCTTAAAAGAAAAGGGGCTGAGTCTGAGGAATCTTGGGCCAAAAGCAGAAGAAGCAACATGAGAAGTTCACAGATAAGGTAAATGAGCCTCAGGACAGCACATAGATGAATAGAAGCAGGCTAATTTAAGTTGTAAGAGCTGGCTGGAGACAAGCCTAAGCTATCAACTGAGAAGTTATATTTAATAATAAGTCTCTGAGTGGATATTTCGGAATGACTGTGGGGACACAGAAGAACTCTTCTTACATTTCTGTGTAACAGCCCTGGCTGTCCTGGAACTAGCTCTTGTAGACCAGGCTGGCCTCAGACTCACAGAGATCTACCTGCCTTTGCCTCCTGAGTGCTGGGATTAAAGGCATGCGCCACCGCTGCCCACTTACATGTTTTTCTTTACAAGAGTTGCTGTAGTCATGGTTTTCCTTCACAGCAACAGAACATTAAGTAGGACAGTCACCTCCTTTGCAGCAGAATTTTCTCAGAGGATCTCAGTTCAGATTGTTTTGTCAGGTCTCTGATCTAAAGTAATTCACCAACTTCCACTCCCTTGGTCTCCTTTACCCCAAACTGAAGTGCATTAAAAGAAATGCCCAAGGTCTCTTTAATTCCCAACATTCTGTGGTCCACAATGCTTAGGTGGTGGAAATGATGTAAAGATTCAACAAAGAAAAGAAGCTCTGATTTTTGGTTTTTGGAGACAGAGTCTCATGGAGCCCCAGCTGACCTTGAATTTACTATGCAGTCAAGAATGATTTTGAACTACTACTAATCCTTCTGTTTCTACTCCCAAGTGAAGAGATTATACGTCTGTGCCATACCTTGGCTTTAAAAGGAGGTGTTTGGACTGGAGAGCTACAGAATATGGCATTTAAGCTGTTTTAATAACATAGGCTCTTTTTTATGACAATGAGACATGTCTGCTCCTGGCTGCACCAATCTACTTCAGGGAAGACAATGGGCATGAAAGAAACTCCACATAGAGTTTACTCTCTTTGTGGCAAAAGTAAGTCATTGGGCAAGAAAATGTTCCTGTCTTGACTACTGACAGTGTGTTGTCCTAATTAGATAAGCAGGACACAAAAGAAAGTGACTGCCAAACATTGTCAAGACAAGGAGGGACAGTCCTCAGAATATCCTGCTTCACAGAAAAGTTTGTCAGATATGCCAGACCTGTAGGCTGAAGATGGATGCTCCAGAATTGCAGAGGAACTTTGGGTGATTGTCCAGGTAGCCAGCTGTTTTTGTCATTACTCACAATTTTTTAGAAGTTGCTTGCTTGTGCTTCCTGCTTACTCAGTTAATATTATTTCCTTCTTGGGTCTCTGAGGTAGTTGAAGACTAGATAGCTATAGTTAACAGTTTTCCTTGTTTATCTGATGCAGAAAGCAAGTTATGGCAGAAAGAAAATTAAATATAAGACTTTGGACTCACCAACATCTTTAATCCCAGTGGCCACAATGACACACACCTTTAATCCTAGTAGCCACACTAGTTTGCCATCGAAACCAGGCAGTAGTGGTGCATGTCCTTAATCCCAGAACTAGAGAAGATTATAAAATGGGAGGAAATAGCTCTCAGTTTCAGTCTCATTCTGAGATTCCTGGAGGCAGGATCACCATTTTGGACTGAGGTAGAGGTAAGAGCCAGTGTCTGGCTGCTTTGCTTTTCTGGTCTTCTGGTTGAACCCCAATATTTGTCTTTAGACAGAGACTGCTCTTTTGTTTCCCGGCCACTCAGACCTAAATAATCACACAGAAACTATATTAATTACAGTACTGCTTGGCCAATAGCTTAGGCTTCTTATTATCTAACTCTTACAGCTTAAATTGACCCATTCCTATTATTTTATATTTTACCATGAGGCTCATGGTTTACTGGTAAGGTTCCTGGGCATCTGTCTCCTTCAGCAGCTACATGGCATCTCTCTGACTCCACCTTCTTTTCTCCTCTATCTCTGCTTGGAATTCCCATCTTGCTTTATTCTACCCTGTCATAGGCTTAAGTGGCTTCTTTATTCATTAACCAATCAAAGCAACACATATACAAAAGGACTTCCCATACCATCTGTCTCTGAGTTTTTATTAATCGTGCTTCAGTTAAGAGCATTAGCTGCTCTTCCAGAGGGCCTGAGTTCAACTTCCAGCAACCACATGGTGGCTCACAACCATCTGTATTGAAATCTGGTGCCCTCTTCTGGCATGCTGAGAGAACTCTGTATACATAATGAATAAATAAATCTTTTTAAAAAGCTTTAAAAGTAAAATAAATTAAAAGGATGTTTGAAAGACTGGAAGGCAAAAAAAAAGTACATTTACTACTTAGTGGCAGCTATATACAGTCTATATAATAGAATGGTTAGCTTATTTTAAAATGCTAGCAATGTGTCCTCCCTTCCTCTTTTCTTCCCTCCCTCGCTTCCTTTTTACTTTTTTATTTTATTTTTTTAAAGATTTATTTGTTGGTTATGTATACAATGTTCTGCCTTCATGTATGCCTACAGGCCAGAAGAGGGCGCCAGATCTCATTATAGATGGTTGTGAGCCACCATGTGGGTGCTGGGAATTGAACTCAGGACCTCTGAAAGAGCAGTCAGTGCTCTGAACCTCTGAGCCATCTCTCCAGCCCTCCTTTTTACTTTTTCAGTGCTACAGGTTCTCTGTATATACTAGGCAAGGGCTCTGCCACTAAACAGTATGCCCAGTACTGAAATGTACACACTGCTGATGACATTAAATCATTCCAAAATTTTCTACCCAGAAACCAAACTGTATCTTCAAAAAGCTGCCAATGGAACATGACTGGCACAAGGAAAATTTTAATTGTTTATTGCTACAAGATTCAAAATTTTGGCAGGATGTAGGAAACACTACCCAAAGTTCTGATCCATTGGCTCAGCATTTAGAATTGGGGTCACTTAACCTTGTAAGTGATTGGAACAAACTCAGAAGTTCCACCCAGAGATTCATCGTCAAGTCTTGTGCGCTATTGAAAATTTGGAAAGGGGACATCTTACTTTGTAGCCAAAGAACGATCAAATCAATGATGATACCATGTCTTGAAGGCTTAATATTTATAGATTAAGATGTCAATAGACACCTATGTTAAGAGTGTGAGACATTAGCTCTGCAGGGAAGCATGCCTCAGAAATGAAAAGTGTGTAGTGTGAGCACACGGGGCGGCGAGCTTACAAATATCCTATGCCGTGTGTGAAACAATGTAGTGGAAGATCAGTGTTTTTTTTTTTTTGAACAAACAAGTGAATATAAAATGGAAGCTGTTGATGGGCAGTGGTGGTGCAAGCCTTTAGTTCCAGCACTTAGAAGGCAGAGGTAGGTGGGTCTCTGTGAGTTCGAGGCCAGCTTGCTCTATAGAGTGAGTTTGAGGACAGTCAGAACTGTTACACAAAGAAACCCTGTTTTGAAAAAACAGAACAAATAACCACCCCCCCCAAAATAAGGAAACTGTTGCCACATTAAGATGGTGAATTAAATTATTTTTGAAAAGTTGTCTGTGCTGTTATTATGCTTACTTAAACACTGAATATTAGAAACCGAGCATTTACTCTATGCAGGCACTCCCTTATGTGTTAAATATCTCACCAAGCATTTACTCTACGCAGGTATTCCTTTATGTGTTAAATATTTTGAGCTTTTTTTCAAAATTTATTTTGGAGGACAGAGGCTCTTGTAGCCCAGGATGATCTCAAGCTCACTACGTAGTTGAGGATGACCTTTAAGCCCTGGTCCTCCTGGGATCACAGGTAGGTGCCACTATCTCCAGTTTAATATTTTGTAATACTGTCTATTACCTTCTAACACAGGGGTGCTATTTTTCTACTTTCAGATTCAAGTATTTATGGAAGCAAGTTCAGTGCTAGGCAGAAAGAGAGGAAGGGAGGCAGGAGTGAGGGCAAAGAAGGCAGGAAGGCAAATGAGCAGGCAGGCGAGCCGGGAGGCTAGCTCAGCAAATGAGTATGGCAGAAGCTGAGGTTCGTGACCCTGGTGTTTTAGACCACAGGGTTCCCAGTGAATGGCAGAATCAGTAACTCTCAGAACTCAGGGAGTTGAAGTTCTAGATACCTGGGCTCCCTGTGTGAATACTTGGTAGAACTGGAATGACTGAGTTCCTGAAACTGAGGGATGAAGGGAAAGTTCCTCTCCAAACAGCCACTGGAAGTGTACCCTTTCACCCTCTTGTGAAGACTCCTCAGTGCCTCACTGTGAAATCACGGAATGTGCTGTAGAAGGTTTACATAGAGCAGATTTACAAATAGGCAGGAGTGGCCACAGCAAATAGCTCACACATGGAAACTGAACCCATCCAGCAGCTGCAAGCCCGAAGCATCAGGAGTCCTCAGCCCCGTAAGTCTTCTCAGCCTGGCCTCACAGCTCCTGAACAATAACAAATATTCAGAAACCACATCTTTGATCCACCCATGGAGTTTCACTTTCTTGGTTTTTCAGGTCTGATGATTAACATGGTGTCACGTGTGACCAAGAACTCTTTTTGGGGTGAGAATTACCATTGCCTCGCTTGGTAGATGCCATTGGAATTGCGTGTCTGCTTCTAAAGCAACCATTTAGGCTCTGGACAGTAATACCAGCCATTTCCCACTAGAATTTCTTGGATACACAGTCTGTCTTTTTTACTGTTCACCTCTAGATTTTCCTCTAAGAGGTATTATTTTTGAACCATTGATTATTTCCCTTGACTCCTCCCCTTTCTGGCTGATTTGGAATCCACTGCAAACTCAGCCAGGTTCTGTGTCTGGTCAACACTGTATTCCTGGGGACATGAATGGCAGCATTTTGAACATTTTGAAGCATTTTGAAGAATCCGTATCCAGATTCTTTTATTTATTTATTTAGTATGTGTACAGTGTTCTGTCTGCATGTATCTTTGCAGGTCAGAAGAGGGTACCAGATCTCATTATAGATGGTTGTGACCCACCATGTGGCTGCTGGGAATTGAACTCAGGATCTCTGGAAGAACAGTCAGTGCTCTTAACCACTGAGCTGTCTCTCTAGCCCACCATCTCCAGATTCTTTGGTTTCATCAGCATTTGCTGTAAAAACAGGCCAGTTTGATCTCGCCTGACCTTACCAACTGTAGAGAAAGACCTTGTACCATGATTCTGTAACTCCTGATTGTTTGGGGGACTAAGGTTCTCCATAAAGCAGTCAAGCCCTCTGCCTGCATCCTCCCAACAGAAGGAGGCAGGTTTCACTCAAGGTCATTTATAATCTATAGAAGAAAACCATCAAACTGCCTCATACGCTGTCAAATCATGTCAAATACTACCCACTTTTTTGATCTACACCATAAGATACCTCACTTTTAATGTCAAGAGAAAAAAAAAGGCAGGAGTCTAACTGCACACTTCCCATCACCCCCTGAGAGCTTTCTGCTAATCACAGATTTATTCTGGGCAAGCAGATTAATCTGGGCACCATGCCTTGTAGTGGGCTGGGGCTATGGGCCACTCAACGTCAATAACACCATGACTTATATCATCTGTGCTGTGTACTCACTTAACTTGTCCCTGGCGGGAATACATGAACTTTTATTTCTGCTATTATCCTCATATCCTGTCTAGACTGAAAACAACTTCTGAGCAACTCCCTTCATGTTCAGGGAATTAACAAACCAAGAGGTCAGCCAGCCCCATGTTGCCCACGCTAAGACTCTGGTGGGTCCTTCAGACTTCATCACTGAAACTGCCAGGAACCAAAGGGAGACATGGACGCTCCATCTAACTGCTTCCAAGACCCAGATAAGGGTAGAACTCAGGTTTCTGTAGTATGCACTGACTGCACTAAGTCACTGGGACAAGTCGTGGAGGTTTTAGGTCGAAGTAACATTAGGTCTTCATTTTGATTCTGGTTTGAAAGCCTCGGTGCTCCAGGACATGAGCAAACAGAGGGATCATTGTGTCCCCAGAGCTAAGAAGGAGAAGGACCCACTGGGCCACAGCACACAGATTCAGAAAGGGCAAAGTGGCCGGGATGCTGCTAGCAGGCTTTTTGGGTTTTGAGATTTTTGTCAGGGCGAGGATACTGATTTAACATGGTAAGAAAACCTCTTAACTTAAAAATTTCCTTTTCTCTCCAACATCACCGTAGTATCTTTAGTGCAAGAGTAGGGACAAGAAAGAGAAGAGACTGTGATGGTGCTAGCTGGAGGAGAGAGAAGCAAACTGGAAAGTCCACTGTGGTCCAAACTTTTGTTTAAGGAACTCAAATGAAAACATATGCCACTTTGATTAGAGAAAAAATGAGCGTGAATGTCTGAGAAACAATTCTCAGACATCAGGCACAAGATAATGCTCTCAGCAGGCTCAGCAAATTCCTCATTACCATATAAATTGTCTTCAAGTCTGATCTACTAGGATATGATTAATAATTGGCATTTGTTTTCTTCCAGGGAGCTGAATGACTGGGAGAAACCTGATAGAATTTCAAAGTTCGTTCCTAAATTCGTCAGGTGTTTTTTTCTTCTGCTTTCTGTAAACAACCAAAAAAAATTACTGTGACCAGAGTGATGGGTGCCATGGACTGCTGAGTGAGGAGCAGTGGCTGTGGCCTTGGCATTGTATGTTTACTCCAGGACATGGGGCTGCATCTCTTCACTTATGGCTTTATAAAAGGAATGTTGCAAAAAAAAAAATCAAGGCTGTTAGGGGCAGGACTTCTGCCTGCACATTGTGTTTTGCTGGGAATTGTTGGTAGGATGCAAGGATTTCTGGGATGACTTCCTAGTCCTCCTTGTTTCCTTTTTGAGAAGCTCAAGCTCGTTTCTGGTATAAATTGAATGCAACCCGAATTGCTCATGAAAATCTGGACAGGAAAACACCCGGCTCATGCTGGAGGTAGTGCTCAGGGGAACAAAGTTTCCTTGTTGGAGTTTTCCAAAACTCAAGCCTTGCAAGAGGCAGGGAAAGATAAGCAAGTCAAGGGGCATCACACCAGCAAAGCAAGCCCTTTGATTTGGAGTTAAGGCAGCACAGTCAAGCCAGCTGACACAGCTATAGGCTTTCCAGTCTCAGTCAAGAGCAGGTAGCAACTTTGAATCCCATGGGCCACTGTACAACACCCCCCCACACACACCCATACACAGAGCAACATGTGACATAGTAACCAAAGCCCTCATTAGTCAGAAATCTGAAAAAACGACCTCCCATCTGCTCTGCAAATGTCAGCAAGCTCCTGCCACCTGTTAAGGGGCGGTGGGGTAGTGGAGAATGGCTCCTCTTAACACAGGTTTGTATTTTTATGCAAACAAAGAATCACTTCTTTCAGTGTCCTGTCCCCAACGCTACCCTCTGCCCTTTGCCAGAAATCCTTAGAATATCTTTGCTGTGGTGCTTGGTGCCCAGAAGAACATGAGCTGTGTTTAAATACCGTGCCCTAGGAATCACAGGGCTTTCAGACTAGTTCAGTACACCTAGCCAGTGGCACATCCGAGAGTGTAGGGTTTGTGAGCCACCCCCCTCCATCTATGTTCACAGTTAAGCATGAAGAAAAACTACAGCCCAGAGGGACACCACCCTGAACTCAAATGTGTTTTCAGGGGTGAATCCTGCGACACCAGAGTGTGCAGAGAAAATGATGAGAACTTTTCACCAAAGATCTGGGCAGGAAGAAATCATGTCAGAACAGGATGTCACACCTGCTCCTAGAGGCCTCCATCACGAGGTCTGTGAATAAAGTTTCCTTCTCACAACGTCTCAGCCCAGCTTTAAAACTTGGCTCCTTTGGCCTGTCCTCCCTCTGGTATTAACTCCTACAGCCTTGAAATCACTCTGTAGTCAAGGATGACCCTTGAATTTCTGATTTTCCTGTCTCTACCTTTGAGTGCTGGGATTACTGGCATGAGCCACCATGCTTGGTATATGTGGTGCTGGGTATTGAACCCAGGGCTGCCTGCATGCAGGCAAGTACTCTACTCATTGAATCCCATCCCAGGTCCCTAGTTTCTCCTCCAGCCCCTCAGTTTGGTATTGGTTTTGAGGTGTTTGTGCTGGTATCATTTGGTGCATCTCTTTCCTCGTTCACTTCGTATCACAGTGGGTCTCTGCCTGATGACACAGCCACTTGTCCCTCAAGATGCAATCAGATGTCACTTTTCCTAGAAGAGTCTTTGAATAGTCTTTTCCCCAGCTGGTCACACTGCCTCTACCTCCTCCCCCAGCTCAAACTCTGCTCTTCCCTCCCCTCTTCCCCTTCCTGCCACGGCATCCTGGAAAAGCCACTCCCTAGGCACTTACCATGCTGCATTTTAATTGTTAGTTTGTCTCATGGTCTTTCAGGCTGGAGCTGCTCCAGTGCAGGAGCAACAAACGCAGTGACTTGGGGTCCCCACCCCACCCCCACCCCCACTGCTGTTCTTAGCACCTCACATTAAAAATGTTCACAATGTACGAGTCGACTTTCCCAGGGTTCCTACTCTATGCTGAGTGCTCTCCTGTGCTCGTCCCGAGGCTATTGACACTGACCTGCGCTGAGAGCAGAGGGGCATTGAAAACCTGGCACTGAGCTAGTAGGCATGAATTTCAGTTCATAATACTTCATGATTTATGTCATTAATTCTCAGAACACACCTTTGTACAGTGCTACCACCATTTTTTTCCTCAACAAGATTTAGGAAGGTGGGGCTACGAGTATAGCCCAGTTGGCAGACTGCTTTCCTAATACCCATGATGGTCTGGGTTCTAGTCCCAGCAATACGCAACCCTTGCGTGATGACCAATACTTGTTAATTCAGAGGCAGAGACAGAAAGATCAGAAGTTCAAGGTTATTTCCTGCTACAGCAAGCTTGAAGTCAGTTTGGGCTGCATGAGACAATGGTTTCCAAATATAAACAAAAGAATAAACACATTTCTATCCTTTAGAGCGCCGTGGGTCAAACCCATGCATATACTCTACCAATGAACTGTACCTACCTAGTCCTAAGTCTGGCTTACAGAGGTACATTTAAATACTGCAAAACTCTTTCCCAGCAGAGTGCAGTGCATTTTAGGATGCACAGCCAGTGTCTCAGTCAAGATGTAGGGTGTTCGTTCCATCACCCCACTGAATCCCTTCTGCAGTTCAACCCTCAGCTTCTCCTCCTACCCACAAACTCTGGAAGACACTGATAAGATTTTGGGTTCTACCATTCTGCTCTTTCCGAAATCATCTCCAGGATCTGGAACCTTCCCTGGGCAGGACACGCATGCTATCCACTTGGGTTACAGAAAGTCCCGGTACTCCCTTCACTGCTGCCTGGCTGTCCCCTGTATGATGGCACTGCAGTGTGCATATTCACCAGCTGGCACAGCCTTGGCTGCTTTCCAGTTTTGTGTATCAAGAGCAAATCTATTATAAACCAACATGAACAGATTTTTAAAAAAATCTATTTTAATTATTTATTTAATTTGATGGTATTTTGCTGACATGTATATCTGTGTGAGGGTGTCAGATCCCCTGGAACTGGAGTTATAGCCAGTTATGAGGTACCATATGGGTGCCGGGAATTGAACTCCCGGGTCTCTGAGTCATCTCCCCAGCCCATACAGACAGGTTCCATGTGGACATAAACTTTTGTTTCACTTGGGTCACTGTATCAGAGAGGGATTGGGAGGTCATGTAGTCAGTGTACATATCAAATTGTTTTGTTTTTGTTTTTGCAGTGGCTGTGCAATCTCATATTCCAGAAGGGAAGTATGTTAGAGTCCCCTCTGCCCCACAGCCGTGCTGGTACTTGCTATTGCTAGCTTCCTTTTGCGTCTTCTGAATGCTGATCTGGTTGTATTTCTGATTCATATTTCTCAGATGACTAATGGCCATGGGTATCTTTTGATGTGCTCTGTTTCATTCTCTTCTTTTTTATTGAGTATTTACATAGCTAAACATAGAATCTGGATACAAAATCTGTATTAGATCTGTGATGAGCAAGTCTTCCACTCCCCTTCTGCCCATGCTTGTCTTTTTGTTCTACAAAGTCTTCAAAGAGAATTTTCCATTTTGATTAGGTGCTAGCTATCCTGGCTTCTGTTTTTGTTTTCATTTTGTGTTTTGGATAAGGTCTTACTGTGTAGACCTGGCTGGTCTCGAATTCAATATGTAGACTAGGCTGGGATTGAACTCACAGGATCCCCCACCTCTATGCCCTGAGTGCTGAGATTGATAGTGGGCCATCATCATACCTACCCCACTTTTTTCAGACAGGTTCTCATTATGGTCTTAAGCTCACTGTGTCGACAAGGCTGGCTTCACACTTCTCTCAGTCCCTCTGCCTCTGCCCACCAAGTCTAGGGTTACAGGCATGGGCACTACAGCCGGCCCTCTCCATCTTTGCTTTCACAAGTCTCTTGTTTTAACCAGGATATTTCACCTAGCAACGTCATCAAATCTTCTTACCATTTCTTCTAGAAAACATTTGTAGTTTTAAAATTTACATTTAAGTCTGTGATCTCTTTGGTGTTGTTTTGTTCATTTAGTTTTTCTTTTCTTTTTGTTTCTTGAGACAGGGTTTCTCTAAGTATCCCTAGCTGTCCTGGATCACTCGCTGTAGACCAGGCACCTTGTCTGCCTGCATGCCACCATGCTTCCCACCATGGCAAAATGGACTAAACCTCTGACCCTGCAAGGAAAATGCCAATTAAATGCATTCCTTTCTAAGAGTTGCTGTGGTCATGGTGTCTCTCCACAGCAATAGAATAATGCATAAGACATCATCCTAGTTGCCACTGTCCTCTGAGCCACCAGGGACTGTACACCCTGAACCATAAGTCAAGATCTCTGTTCGCACAAGTTGTTTTCTGAGACATTTGTCCAGCAATGAGAGGAGTACCTGACACAGTGTAGGTACATTTTTTTTTCTTTTTCTAACAATGGATGTCCAGTTTCAGCAATGTGTATTTAAAAGGTATACTTGAAACCACATTTCTCTGGTTCTAGAGCCTGCATGCTTACATAGACTTCCAGGTGCTGCACAATTTATACATTTAATTCTCTCCCGGGGTTCTAACTTTTGCTCTTGGGGAGATAACGTTGAGACAGGATCTCACAGAATGCAAAACGGCCTCGAACTTAATATGTAGCCAAGGATACACAGCAATCCTGCTGATCCTCACGCCTCCACCTCTCGAGTGCTGGGATGAAGGTTATAGACCCCTATCCCTGGTTTTCTGCAGTACTGGAGGTCAAACCTAGAGCATGATAGGTACATTGGAGGCAGTCACCCTGCCATCCGAGCTAGATCCCCGGCCTCCTTTAAAGCCTTTTAAACTCTTGGACAGACTTCTCTGCATCCTCCATGGAACAGAGTCTTGGATGTAGTTGCTTCCACTAAAAGTCCCTGACTTGTCTGCGCAAACAGAGGGTGATGCTTGTGTGTTTTAGGAGGAGGCCGTCTGCCTCTGTTAAAATTGACCTCCATACCTTGAGCCTTAATGTAAGGATGAACGAACTAGCCTTTCCCTTAAAAAACAAACCAAACAAATACCAGGAGGAGGCAGCAAGAACCCCAATCTACTAATGGCATGGAGTTAACTATTTCCTATGATCACATCCTTCCCTAAGAAATGATTATTTGCTAGCCTGCTCTAACATTGGGCAGGGTTAGCTTGGAGCAATCTGAAGCCAGAAGTCACCATGTAGTCCATGCTGGCCTCAGACTCAATCCTGAGAGCTGGGATTGCACATGCTCATCCCCAAGCCTGGCATTTAAAACACTATTTTTCATTGAGGTGAGTACCACTAAGTTTTGTACTTATCTACATACATACGTACATGTGCATGCACACAGATAAAACAAACATCTGTGAGAAAGAGAGGCAAAATACAGGGAGGCCGTGCTTAGGAAACATGAGGAAAAGATAGATTCAGATGACAGCAAGTAGAGAGATGACAGACAGACAGACTACTGTGTTTATTCTACTTCTTGCTATTCCCACGACAAATCTCTATGTGCCCAAGCTGTCTCCTCTCCGTATTTTTTGGCCCCCTAATATTCAGAACTCATTCTGGGGTCAGGCCTTCCCTTTGGTGCTTTTTACACCCAAACCATTAGAGCATCTGGTTATTTCACAGTACAATTAAATAAAATATGTTTGTTGTATAAATATCAATGGAAAACTCATTAAGCCATGAGCAAAGTGATCAAATCAACTCAAATCAATCAACCAAGCGATTTACTTTCCAGTAAAACAGAGTCAAGTTAAATTGACTAAGGGGCTGGGCAAAACTTTTTATAACCTAATTCGACAAGCCGCTGCCATTAGCGCCAGGAGTGCGGTGACAGGTCTTTCTGGTAGGGTCACATTCTCAGCATAAACCATAAGTCATTCTGTGAAGCCTCTGAGCAACAGGGGGTGGAAGGCCAGCAATACAATGGGAGGCATAAAGATCCTGTCCCGGGAGGAGCCTATTATTTATGGATTTGGCAGCTCATTATACTGTAAGCTCTTCTAGGGCGGGGTGCATCTTCCTCTCCTGTCACCTACAAAGGTGGTGCCATGAGTGCGGAAAGTGCCCAGTTTTATGGGGCATGGAAGGATGACTCAGAAGAGATGGACCATGTACGTTTAAAAATACCAAGATCTGGTCATCTGACCTACACCGATTTGAACACACTATACAAAGTGAGTCTCCGTGGAGACTAAGCCCTGTGACCAGGACAGTGTGCTCTCAAGTCCTTGGGTACCGCTGTTTTCTCAAACACAGGAAGCTGATCACTCTGGCATTACCTAGTGAACTCAGCTCCAATTCTCCTTCTTTTTTGTACAATAAAGCCAAAGGGATCAGGTAGGAGCCTGACAGTTAAGATCCAAAGCCTCCTTCCAGTGGTAATGTTCAGTATTCAGGCCTTGTAAAGACCCCAGATAGAGCCCACTCCTGGGCATTCCTTCATGTAGCTCCTCAGACTTTGGCTCCATCACAAAAGCCCATTCCCGCTGAGGGGAAGCAGGGCAGTACTCCAGAGTGTCTGATCCAGGTAAGGTGGTCCTGGCCTGAGGATGACTAGTTCTAGCAAGTTCTTAGGCGATTGCTGCTGGTTTAGGAGCTGTGCCCACTGCAGCAGCTGCTGTTTGGATCCTGTTTCTTTACACTTCACACATCACTGAATTTCAGAATATAGTGATCACTGGATGGCTCCATTGTATAAGGAAACAACGTAAGTGAAACCAAAGACTTTTATAGAGGTCGGATTCTTGACAACCTCAGCTAGCTGAAGCATACTCAGAATTAAGATAATAAGGTCTGCAAGTTAGGATAACGCTACTAAAATTATAATATTCATTAGGGGCAAAATTAGGGAGCCTACTTGGGTCTGAATATAAAATAATCAAATACATAGGGAACTGCTTAGAAGTACCAATTGCAAAATAATGACAAAAGAAGTTTGAATTCCCAGAGCAGATTCCTTGTTGTGGAGAATTGACCATTTTGACCTGATACTCATCCTGAGGTTATTACTACATTACTAGCAAAACACAGTAATAGATTTTCAAAATACTGAGGCAATTCTTTTTATTTATGCGTTTTAACTTTTATTTGTTCATTTACTCATAGGACAAGATCCTATATCTCCAAGTTTGGCCTCCAACTCATTATGCAGCTGAGGGTAGCCTCGAACTTCCTTTTCTCTTGATTTTACCTCCCAAGTAAAGGGATTACAGGCATGTGCCATTACACTTGGCTTTATGCAGATCCATCCCAGGGCCTTGTGTATGTTAGGCAAGCACTCTATCAACTGATCTACATGCCCAGTCCTACTAAAGCTATTCTTTTTCACTTTATTTTATTTTTTGAGACAAGTTTTCTCTGAGTAGCTTTGGAGCCTGTCGTGGAACTAGCTCTGTAGATCAGGCTGGTCTCAAACTCACAGAGATCCACTTGCTTCTGCCTCCTGAGTGATGGGATTAAAGGTGTGAGCCACCACCACCTGGCTTCTTTTTTAATTTTTAAAAAATAAGTTAATTAAATTTTTAATACATTTATTTGTGTGTGTATGTGTGTGCACACACACACGTGCACATGTGGTCATATACATGCCACACAGCCCACATGAAAGTCAGAGGGCAACTTTGCAGGGTTCGGTTTCTTGCTCACCTTTACATGGGTTTCAGGGATCAAACTCAGATCATGAGTCTTGCACTGGTCTGAGTATCTGGGCTGAGCCATCTTATTGTCCGCACTAACGCTGTTCTTATACAACTTCCTTTCATTACATTTCAATTTTGAGTAAGAGAAATAGCAACTGGTCACTTTTGAGGAACGCTTCCTGAGTGTAATAATGTAAAAATGACTCAAGGCTCAGCTTGGGACGAACAATGAGAACAAACAAGAAGATGCTGGGTGCTGCGTTCTTCAGTCTCTTCCTGGGGGTCGCGGGGAGTGAGAAGGTTTAGAAACCTGACCCTGCCTCAGTCCAGATGAAACATGCCTGTGATTTTAGGGAGTGGAGACTATAACACTATGAAAAAATGGCTTCTTGACTAAGTTAAAGGAACGACTATACATCCAATTAGGAAGGAACACCTTCCCTAATTCAGCAAGGTCGGAGAGTTCCTGAAGGGACCTAGGAAGGTTTTGTTTGTTGTTTGTTTGTATGATGACTTCCCTTGAAATCCTCAGACAGTAAAGTTAGCAGACAGGAGAGCAGCAGAGGCAGGTGGGGAAAGTGCTCAGATGGTCTAGGAAAGGCCTCTGGGGTACAGCTCGGAGCCTTGGAACTTGAGGCTGATTCTGGTGGGCCAACACTTCAGCCGGTTGGTCTTCATCTGACCCCAGATCCATCTTCATCCCCTCTTCAGTTTGTCTTCCGGGAGGATACTTCTAGAGAGGATCTTCTGCTTTCCTTTGGTTGGGTCAATGGAGGAGGATGAGAAGGCCAGAAAGGGAGGGGCAGGGTCTATGAATATTCTACTATGCTTATCGCTCTCTGGGTCCCACAATTTCTAGAAGCTGTTATTCCCCAATCTAACACCAGGAATCAGGGTGATGCCTAGTCCAGAGTACTGGCTCTTGATCTGACAGCTGCTTCCTCTAACTGTTCTTATCCCCCCCCCCGCTCCCCCAGCATGGAGATGACAGATATTCCTGATATTGCTAGTGTCTGGGTTTCAGTGTGAAACATCCCCCAGAGGCTCATGTGTTTGAAGATTTGGTCCCCAGCAGATGGCGCTGTCTTGGGAGGCTATGGATCTTTAAAGACACAGGGCCTAGCTGGTGGATAGGTCACTAAAGAAAGGCTCCCACTGCAGTATGAACAGCCACTACAGCCTCCTGCTGCTGTGACCTCCCCACCACAATGGAGAGCAACCCCCATTTCCCCAACTGTGAGTGGAATAAATTCTTCCTTCACTAAGTTGTTTCCGTCAGGTTCCCTCAGTGAGAAAGGTAACACCCCATCTTTTATTATCTAATTCTGCTTGTACCTCTATTGAACAGTGTTTTCACTCAACCGCAGTCTAACAGAGGCTGCCATCCCTTTACTCCCTGGAGCCTGAAGGAAGCAGGCCTCAAAGTAAATGTGTCTGTGATGGTGCAAGAGCTTTGATGGCTCCTGCCTGCCAGCTCTAGAGTAGGGGTAGTCATAGACTCCTCAGGAACAGTGCCTCAATAGGTTAGGGTGACAAAGGACTTGAGAAATAAAGCCTGGACCCACACATTATCAACAACAATCACAAGAAGCATAAACATAGGGGTAAAAGTGAATGCACCCCATAGAGCTATCCAGCCAGAAACCTATTAGTGTAGGATGTAGAAATTGAAAAAAATTTTTTTTTTTTAGATGTCAAGGGATTTTAGTGATGAATCTTGAGTTTTTTTCTCTTCCTGTAATGGCTCCTTTTCTTTCTTTTCTTTTCCTTTTTGAGACAGGGCCTCATTCATGATGGTTGGCCTGGATCTCACTGTGTAGCCCAAGCTGCTCTTGAATTTGTTTTTGTCTTCCTGTCTCAATCTCCCATGTGCTGGGGTTAGAAGTGTGAAACCTGCCCCTGCTCTCCCCATGGCTGCTTTAGGTTTCTTTCTTTCTTTTTTTAAAGATTTATTTATTTATTATGTATACAGTGTTCTGTCTGCATGTATGCCTGCAGGCCAGAAGAGGGTGCTGGATCTCATTACAGATGGTTGTGAACCATGATGTGGTTACTGGTAATTGAACTCAGGACCTCTGGAAGAGCAGCCAGTGCCCTTAACCTCTGAGCCATTTTTCCAGCCCCTGCTTCAGGTTTTTTGAAGTAGGAAGTTTACTTTTTGATTTGAGAAGTGTCCATCTTTTTTGTGGGGGCAGGGAGAGGTTTCAAGACAGGGTTTCTCTGTAGCTTTGGAGCCTGGAGCTTGTCCTGGGACACACTCTGTAGATCAGGCTGGCCTTGAACTCACAGAGATCTACCTGCCTGACTCTGCCTAAAGGAATGTGCCACCACCACCAGGCAGAGGTGTCCATTTTTTTTACAAGATTTATTTATTTAGTATGTATACACTATTCCGTCTGCATGTATCCTTGCAGGTCATAAGGGGGCACCAGATCTCATTATAGATGACTGTGACTCACCATGTGGTTGCCGGGAATTGAACTCAGAACCTCTGGGAGAGCAGCCAGTGCTCTTAACCACTGAGTCATCTCTCCAGCCTGGGGCATCCACCTTTTAAGTCAGCAATTAGCAGGATGTACCACCCTCTGAGTCTGTCCTTAGCTGCGTCTCAGATGCCATATTGCTTTATTTCATCTCAAAACATTTCATTTCCATGGGACCAGTTATGTGATGCCTTGGCTATCATACAGTAGATTGTTTAAGTTTCTCATGTTTGCAAATTTCCTTTTGGCTTTGCCTTATAATAATTCAACTCTGTTGTGGTCAGAAAACATACTTTGTATGATTTCAGGACTTTACTACCAAGCTTTGCTTTATGGCTTTCCCATGAAGTAATCAAGAGACTTCCATCTGTAGCTCTCTGGTTGAAGGACTGAAGCAGATCTTATAAAACTGGCAAAGGGGAACCAGAGAGATGGCTCAGCGATTAAGAGCGCTGGCTGGTCTTCCAGAGGACGCAGGTTCAATTACCAGCACCTATAAGGCAGCTCGTAACTGTCTGTAACCCCAGGTCCAAGTTATTTGACACTTGTACACGGACAAATGTGCAGGCAGAACACCAGTGCACATAAAATAAAAATAAATAAATAAATCATTAAAAATAAGAACATTAAAAAAAAAACTAGCAAAGGGTGGATCCTGTAGGGCTCTTCTGATGTGAAAGAGGTGGTCGAATTGCTTGTGTGTCCACCCCTGACTTCACTCATTTCCACTGGCTAAGAGCACAGTAGTGAGTGCTGTGTTTGGAAGTTAAGGGCTGGGTTAAAACAAACAAACAAACAAACAAACACTTGGTGCTAGGAGAAATCTCGTGAAAATGTAGCACAACATTTGGCACCCACTACTCAACTAATCTTTTTCTTTTCTCCCTTTCTGATAGCAGCCTGCCTACCCCGACATTCTGGGCATTCTCGCTCTCTCTGAAGATCCCACTCTACCTGTGTAGTTGCTTACAGATTTGTATTGCTGAGCCTGACTGCTCTCTCAAGGGCTACCCCCAATGCACAATTTTCTTTCTTCCCCTCATCCCTCTCCCTCCCTGGCCAACTGCTGAGGTCTCCAGCTTGCCCACCCTGTTTTGTGTGTGTGTGTGTGTGTGTGTGTGTGTGTGTGTGTATGTTTTTCAAGCTCCAATACATTTATCATAGAGTTACCTCCTGAGTTGGTTTTAAATTCTTTCATCTGTGAGACAAAGAACCTTCAGAACAGACCACATGCTCCCTGGTAACATTACTATTACCTAAGAAGGATGTTATTATCCTCCTTTTTTCCCTAAAGTAAAAATTCAGGGAATCATCTTTTGTAGTAGTAGTGGGCTTTAGCTTGCTTTGTTTTTGTGTCTTCTGGTGTGTGTATGTTTTTGCTTGCTCGTGTGTTTGTGGCTGTCTTGCTAATGTGCTTAGCCTGGTCTGGAACTCCTGAAATTGCTGCTGCTGTCTCGGCCTCCTGGGTACCTGGAGTGATAGATTACAAAATGCCCAGAGCCCCTCTGGGGACCTGGGAAGTCTAGCTTCAGCCTGGTTCCTTGCTCTATATGAATAAACAGAACTGTTTTTCTGGGAAGCCTGGGTTCATTTTGGTTTAGTCTTGTAATCAGGCCTCTATGTGGGACTCTGTCAAAGGTCAGGCCACTCTGTGAGGGTACTACAGAGGGAGCAAGCATCTGCTAAGCCTAGAAGGGTCTGACTCAATGACCTTAAGTTTACTGTTGTAGACAATAGACGCCGTGAAAATGAGAATTAGCATAATACCATCTCTCGAAAATGATCAGACTAATGAAAAGATGACCCATTAATCAATTCATTTCTTGGAACTGTATTTAGGTTTTCAGTCTTCCGTAGTCACTTTACTAAATCACTTCTGACAGTCCGTTACAGGGATGTAGACACAGCAAAGAGTTAATTTATTTCTACCTCAATGGAGTTTATTCCCTTTTAGATAGGAGCTGCCCTGTGCCGTACTGGTGACTACAGCCAGGGACTTAAAGTTTTGTTTCCTTCCTGACACCTCTGCGTCATTTTCTGTCTCTAATGTGCGCACTGAAATGTGGGTGGAGCCGGCTATTTTACTGGGCGTAATTTGTTTGGATTCGAGTTGAGACTTCGTGACAGGAGCCGATCATCCTCAATTTTTCTTGAACCCCTTTAATTTAATTTTACCTCTCACCCTAAAGTCTTTATTTTATTTTTTATTTTTCAGAGGCAGAGTCTTACACAACCCAAGCTGGCCTCGAACTCCTGTGTAGTCCTTGAAGACCTTGAACTCCTGCTAGTCCGAACTCTGCCTCTGCAGAGCAGGGACTCCAGGCCTGTGAACTCATGCTTAGTTTTTGTGCCCTGGAGGGGACCGAACCCAGGGCTGCCTGAGTATCAGGAGAGCATTCTTCAGCAATTGCATCCTCAGCCCCACCCAAATACTTCCTAGGCATAAAACTTCGAGCCATAAAACTTCAGAGATCTTTGCAAAGGAATTTAAAGCATCAAGATATATAATCCTATCAACTTCAGGAAATACTGAAAAAAAAAATGCCAGTCTCTAAAACCATTCTGAAATGGAAATCCTTATAAGGTGGAATTTCTCCACATACTATCACAAACCATCCTGCTTATATCTGCAGTTAAAGATTTACATGTCCCACAAGAAACCGTTCTCTCTCAAGAAGGCAGAGAATTTAATTTTGCTCCCATTTCCTGCGTACTGTCAACAGTGTTGAGCATTGAGAAGAAGCTCAACACGAATTTACTTCTAAAATCTTAAAGTATTTCAAAAGCATGCTATACTTCTGTATGCTTTTATTTGTGGAATACTTAATGATACTTCAACTCAAGAGAAAACCTCACCTAATTACCTCCCTGGCAGCAAACCTACAGATTGGTTTAAAGTGGAAAATGACCACATGAGGTCTTACAGAAGAGCTTTGGAAGCTCACAGTCAATGCTAGAGCCCTTGCCTAGCATGTGCAAGGCCCTGGGTTTGGTTCTCAGAAACTCTTTCAGAAAGAAGGCAAAAACAAGAGCAATTATGGCAAGTTTGAAGTTACAATTCATTATATTGACTATTTTCCTTAAAATTTGCAATTTCTAGTCACATACTTGTTTTGATCAAAGGTAGTGGTATTTTATTAACATAGATATTTCTATCCTAAATACTGTGTACTCTCTCTCCATACATAACATACATACACTCTCACGAACACATACACATCTGAAATTCATGTTTTAACTGAACATCTCATATTTTCCTGGACATCATATATATATATGCACATAAATATGTATATATACATATATATTACATATCTTTTGTAAATTTGTATATATATATTCTTTTGCAAATTTGATTTCTAAAGAAAATAACATCACTCTCATTTCAAAGTGTCACAATTAAAGAAAGTTGCTTCATACGTTAGCCTGGAACTTGCCTCCAGCACCAGTCCTGTTAGGCTGCCTTATCATCGTGAATAAACAAACAAAAGGAGAAAATGACTTTCCTACCCGAGCTCTGGCTACCGCTCCACAGGGCCACTCCTTGGTGCTTCCTAAGGTCAGAGCTCCTGTGAGGCGGTGCACACGGTGACCTCGAGTTTTCCTCTCCACGATGAACAGCAAAATGACTGGATCTCACTTTACACACCTTCACTGGCACACACTTTTCCAGAAGTTTCTTTCCCACTTCTGGAGGCACTGCCTGTCCTTGTAGAGATACTAAAAGTATTAAGAATGGAGCAACAAAGAGACTGTGTTTCTCAAGGACCGTTCTTGTCTCAGGTTAACTGTGAGGGCTAAAGTTGTTTTGAGTTTTAATTACTGTTCTTAAGAGATCTATAAGACAAAAAAAAAAAAAGCCTCCTATAAGCCTCACTTGCCCACGGACAGATAAGACAGATAACTTCCTGGAATGCTAGAGGCTGTTCAGGTAAGATAATAAGCCACGTGTTTTCACTCGTGTAAACGTGGTTGGTTGTTCCAACAGTACAGGATGTGCTCAATGACACGTAGGCAGGAGGCATCAGGATGTATGCTTGCCCCCATTGGACGAAGGTGGGAGCACGTAGCATTGTGGGCTGTGCCTTTCTAAGCATCTGACTAATGTAATTCACAGCCATTCTCTGGGAATCCTGGGTATGGGCCTGGCCAGTATCCACGGGCTTGGCCAGTATTTAAGCTTCAAGTTTGGCTCAAAAATTAGGGAAGGGGTCTTATTCTTTCCTGGTGGAGTCAGCATCTACAGCTGCTGGCCTTTGGCTCTTGGCTTTTGCCTCCACAGGCATGGAGCTTTGTGCTTTGTATATGCTCCAGGAGGCCTCTGATCCCCCACCCAACCATAAACAGTCCTAGCTGTCATAAAACCTGCTTTGTAGACCAGGCTGGCCTCAAACTCACAGAGGTCCGCCTGCCTCTGTCTCCCAAGTGCTGGGATTAAAGGCGTGCGCCACCACCGCCAGGCCTCGGCCTTGGATCTTTAAGCATCACCTGAGTGCTGGAGCAGCGTGGCAGAGTACTTTGACATACCATAAGAGCTTTTCCTCTTACGTGCTGTGTGCTGAGAAAATCCTCATCTTCTCCCTGTCCTTCCTTCCTTCCTCACATTGCATCAGATAGATACTGGATATGTTTCACGGTGGAGGTGACACTCTGGACGGAAAAAAACCACTCAGGACAGTCCAGGCTCCCTGCCTTGAGAGACTGACAGATGTACATTTGAAGCCACTTGCTGGGCCTCTATTCAATCCTACAGAGCCTTAATTTTCTCTTCTCTAAAATGGAGCTCTGAAGTAACATGCAGCCTGTCCAGTCACGTGAAAGAGTGGTTGAAACATTCAGATGAGGTTGGGCACATCCAGGGTAGTATGGTGTAAAACATCCAGGAGCATAAATGTTAATCAAATGTTACTAGTTTATATATATATATATATTGCATGAAATTTGGCATTCTAGAAAATATTTCCTCTTTTAAAAGTACAAAGATTTCCAGAAGTTCTTTGAAAAAGATTTATTTATTTTAATCTTATGTGTATATTTGTCGTGTTTGCACCATGTGCATGACTGGTGCATATGGAGACCAGGAGAGGGCATCAGAGTCCCTGGCATTGGAAATGCAAATGCCTGTGAGCTATGTGGGTACTAGGATCGGAACTCAGGTCCTAGGCAAGAGCAGTTAGCGCTAATATATTGATGTATCACAGCATTTCACATTTCCTGCTTGGGAAAACTCTGAGCAAGAAGTGTCCCAACACCTGCAGGAGGGGTTACAAAAGCCAAGTGACGTCTTTGTCTTCACTGGGCTGGAGCAGAAGAACACAGCCCAGAATACTGGAATGTCGGAAGTGGGTGTTCTCAGTAAGGAGGAGGGATGGTCAGTGAGTACTGATGCTACCCACCCAGGGGAGCTCTGGGTGCTGTTGCCATGTAGCTTCTACCTGTGCTGTGCTCTAGTAGAGAGAGGCATGCTGGGAGCCATTTCCCATTTGGTGGACTGGACTCCTTCACGTGGGGATAGGGCTTTTCTCTAGCACGTTGCTGGCACCAGTGCGGTTCGAACATTTCATAGGCCACCAAGAACAGGGCACTATGCTCTATCTTTGAGTGTTGATGCAACTTTCTTTTCTCTCCTCCTAAGGGAGAAGCTAAGAGCAGATGCCAGAAGGCAGAGTCTAGCCATCTAAAGAGCAATGGGTCTATCCTGCTCAGAAAAGGACTTTGATTGTTGATTTATTTACTTTGGCTTCTCTGTAGAAAGGGACAAATTTTGGGGGACAAGAGCGAGTGAGAGAACCACAGAGACTGATTAGTACCAAGGGGCTAGCAGGAATCCATGCATTTTTGTGTTGCCTGCATTAGAAGTGGGAGCCAGAGTCAATGCATTTTAGTGAACGACTGTGCTAAGATTTTCAACTCACAGCTGAGGCTGGAAAACCCTACTGAGCTGTGGAAATACCGTGGAGAGAAAATTGATGCTTTATCCAGGACTTCCTCCCACTCCAATTCAGCAAGATGGAAACATAATTCCAACTTTCCAGGCAATTATTTTGTACCACCTTATTTCCCTACGACAACTTAGAGCCTGGGTCTGAATCACACAGACTGAGGTCCACAGCCCAGAGCTGCCACTTACAAAGTATTGTTGAAATGTGGGCCATTAGCAATGGTGCGTTAGCAAGAAATGCAGTCCTTTTGTTGGTAGAGTAATAATGAAAATGGCAGCAACTGTGTATCAAGTACCTTATGGGTCTTGGCAGGTACTGGGTAAGTATATAGTATATAACTAGTTGTTGATTCCTCTTTTCTACATCCTGGTGGGGAAGAACCTACTGTTATCAATCCAGTTAGGACCTCACTGTAGTGAGGAAGGGACCTTCCCTTTGCCCTCTCTATGAAAAGGAGGTCCTTCGATCTGTGTCTTTGAGTCACTAAGGTAAGGGACTGGGATTTGTAAACTGACTCTGGAGTCTGTTTCCAGAAATTTTGAATTTGTCACTGGCCTTTGCTTTAAACTGTTTTTTGATCTCTGGGCCTGGTCAGGGTCCACTGACCCTGTGACTGTTTCCTGGCTGCGTGGCTTCGCTCAAATTCTTGCCTGTTTTGACTTGTGGCCAACCGTGTATCTGCAAACACATTGATGACAATCAGAATAAATCTGTCTACGAAGCTGAAGGGCATCACTCCAGAAAGACATGAGGATGGCCTGTGTTACCCATATTTCTGTGGTGGAAGCAGCCTGAGTATGGCAGATATGTGCATGTCATGCTTTTTCAGAAGCCAGAAGCCCACATTGCTTTTTTGAATCCTGCCAGGGCCCTGTTGTAACTCAGAGTTTTCCATTAAACAATGTAGCCACCCATATTAGGCCGGGGACCAGTTCTTCAGGTTTCTCAGGCTGCCTGGTATATAACAATGCTCACAAACTGTCTATACATAACCAATATCTCTCAAGTCCAGTAAGTGGCTAGAATCTTTACTTTTTTCCTTCCAAAGACAGTTGTCATGACTAGCCTAAGTCAGCCTACAGGGCAATTGGCAGAGAACTGAGTGCCATGTTTAGTGACTTGTGGAGAGGATCTCAGTTCATTCTACCTTGTGGACAAACTACAGGATGCTAGTTATACAGGTTTAGAGAATAAAGAGCTGACACCAGTCTTGTGAGTGAAACCTCTAATTCCTTCCCCTTCCAGGATGAGCTGGCTCTCCAGTTCCAGAGAAGGACTGGTAAAACCTTCTCCTCACAAGGCAGCCTATGTTGGGGATAAGTGAAGTAGGCATTGATCTGCTGCCTTCTGTGAATCCCTCGGGTGGTTCACTTCACTTACACTCTAAAAGGAAGAAATGCAAGCAGTGAAGGCCAGCTCACACCCATCACTCAGTGGGCAGAATTGCAAATGGCTTGAGGATGTTTCATTGGCTGTTGATTTCTAGGTTATGCAAAGAGCCAGGCCTCAGGAGAAGTCTACTGAGCTCTGCTTCGGGAGAGTTGTGGTTCTGAGAATGTTTGCAAGGGTGGGCCCAGCATCGCTGGCCTCCTATAGGGTTTGGATCATCTGGCATTGGCAGGTCATTCTGTTACCACTTCAATCTGAACTATGACTGAATGGATTGAGGTGTTCTAGGTTACTGCAGATCAGCGGTTCTCAACCTTCTTAGTTCTGGGACCCTTTAACATAGCTCCTCATGTCGCGATGACCCCCAACCATAAAATTTATTTTCACTGCTACTACATAACTGTAATTTTGCTACTGTTGTGAATTGCAATGTAAATATCTGATATGCAGAATATCTAATATGCGACCCCTGTGAAAGGGTTGTATGACCTCTAAAGTAGTCATGGCCCATAGGTTGAGAATCAGTGCTGGAGATCATGGTCGATCTGATTTACTTTTCAGGGCTGACGTTGAATTGAATTTTTTAAGGCTTGGTCTAGAGCCCGTGAGCAATGTAACTGGCATATCATTGGTCCATGTTGCTCTGCTCCAGTGCCCATTTACTGGAAGAGCAGGGCTGCCAAGCTCTGCCTCTGACCACATGCTAAGTGACCCAGTTCCCATGAGACTCGACATCTGAGCAGTGTGTCCTTCATGGTGCTCCCAGGGGAAGAGCCTCTCAAAGGCAATTTTTCTCAAAGGTGAAGGGCCCCACAGGCCCGTGCATAAACACCTGCAAGGGCCTCAAGGCAGAGTGCTGCTAATATCGCCATTAATGTTCATATCTTCACATTTCTGTGCAAGGCTCCATTAACCCATACCCTGGAAAGACGTCACATGGGATTCTGCAGGAGGGAGCCCCTAGGTAGCTGTGTCAGTCCCTGCCTGTGGTGGAGCCACCATTCCGGCAGGCGGAGAAAATAGAGCTGACTTCCCTTCAGGCAGATACGACAGTTTTCTATACATGACAATCTTGAATCATTACGAGACAGAATTTTGGGGAAGGCAGTGGTTTAAACTCTTTTTAAAAATTGAATTGGCTAGCAATTCAGATTGGCTGGACTTGCTAAATAGTTAGCTGAGGCAAGAAATAAGAGTCTGGATTCAACTGTCTCTTTGGGCTGTGTGAATCTGTGAAAAGACCATTTCCAGAAGGAAGCTCTGCCCACCTTTTTAGTCTCAAGTAACACTGGAAGACACTCCATTAAGTACATTCCCAAAGTTAGTTCCTTCCTGTCCCAGTCCAGTGTGTTTTATGTCCCCTGCCCAATTTTGTGATCAGTGTTCAAAATTCTAGCTGTTCTTTCTCAGAGACAACATAACTACATTCTCTTGGCCACCAGTATCAGTCTTTCTTGGCTTTAAATTCCTTCAATTCCTTCTGCAAGTCTGAAGTTTTCAGTTCAGTTCTGTTTTTTTTTTTTTTTTTTTTTTTTTTTTTTTTTTTTTTTTTTTTTTTTTTTTTTTTTTTTTTTTTTTTTTTTTTTTTTTTTTTTTTTTTTTTTTTTTTTTTTTTTTTTTTTTTTTTTTTTTTTTTTTTTTTTTTTTTTTTTTTTTTTTTTTTTTTTTTTTTTTTTTTTTTTTTTTTTTTTAGCGTAGTTCCCAAAGTTCCCTGGGAAACAGCAGCAACATGAATCACAATTACAAAGAGTTGGTACACTGAGCTGTAGTTTTATTCCCAGCCTGTGTTTTTGCCCCACTTTTTTTTTCTTTTTAACGAATAGGAGCATGCTCAGAGGATAAGTTCTGTCTTGTTTCTCCTTTCACATCTCATCATCTTTTTCCTCCTTACTTAGCATTCTTGGAGAACGTTTAGCCTACCTCCCCAGACTTGGTGAATAGTTCTCACATCGGGGATACAACAAGACTGCAAGACTGGGGAGACTCTAGATAGCACTTCCAGGACTCACAGCCGCTGAGACACCCATATCACAGTTCTGAACACTGAGGCCAGAGAGGCTGAAGGAAGGCAGTTCTGCTGTCTGCTCTAACTACCCCCCCCACTGTCCCGCCTCCTAATCTCTCACCCCTTTAAAAGCTATTTTCAACTGATTTTGCTTGAAGCAAGTATGGACAAATTATTAATTCCTGGTTTTCAACCATGTCCTAATTAGTCAGTGATGATATATCCCTGTTGAAAAGGGCATGGTAGCTCTGTTTACCAATCTTTGGTCCCTTATTTCCTCAAGTATACGTGCACTAACATTATGCATTCTGAAAAAATCTTCTCAGTGGATGACTAATTTGTATGCACGAAGAAGTAGAAAGCCAGAGTGCATGTGTATGTTTACAGATGTCACCAAGTAAAATCCAAGATGTTAAATTAATCTGACACAGACTTAATGATGTACATAATGATTACGTTGCATGGTAGTTAGGCATTAATGGGAAGCATCCTATAGCAATGAGTGTCACTGGTGTGACTTTGCATGGGTTTTCTTTGATAATGTTGTTACCCAGCATTATCCACTTACTCATATCAGTTTAAACCAAAGGGAGATTATTGGCTCTCACAATGGGAATATCAGTGGTGGATCTAGTTACTTGGAGATGTTACTGAGACAGCCCCTCCCTCCTACCCATAGTCTCAGATAGCCCAGACTAGCCCCCAACTCCCCTCGCAGCCAAGATGACCTTGGACTCCTGATCTTCCTGTCTCCACCTACCTGGGGCTTGTATTACTGGTGTGCACTATCATGCCCAGCCTCTTTGAGATGTCTTTAGTGAAAGCAACTCTTAATTTCAGATACAAAAAAGGGGACATAGGTGCAAATGCTGCAGGAAATTCAATGTAAAGGTAAGACTAGGTGTGGCCAGAGTGGAATGGGAATGTCATCTCCTTTCTGATTTTGATAAGGAACAGGAAGAAGGAAGCAGGGGTTAAGTAGATAACTTCTGATGTTCTAGAGCTCAGTGCGTGATCACAGTTCATGACAAACTATTGAATTCTTTAGAGAAGGTAGCAGAGAGGATCCTCAGTATTTCTAATACAAGAAAAGGATACATTCTGAACATTCTAATTACCCTGATCTGGTTATTACACATCACAGACATGTATTGAAATGTCACATCCTAAACCACTGATACTACTATGATGTGTCAAATAAAAAATACAGATATGATTTTTTTTAAAAGAAGAAGGTGGGAAAGAAAATAGCATTCAAAAGTAACAGAAAGAAGAAATTCTGAAGACTGAAGACAGAAAAACTCTTCCTGGCTTCCCAAATTTGGCGACAACAGCCCAGATGACTGACCGCAGAGAATGGCCCCCAGACTCATCTTGACAGGAATTCTGTTGTATTGGCTATGATTACTGTCGATCTCGGTTCTTTCAAGGCCTCTTAGTTTATTGAACGGAAACCTGAGCTTAGACCCTCGACGATGGTTTTTCTCTGAGGATTCTCAGTAGCCTAAAAAATCATTACTGAGTTGTATTGTTATTCCAACAAGTGAGAAGAATTATGGGTAAGAGACTGCAGGAGAAACCAAAGGCCCTGCCTGGAATTTCTTAATGAAACCGGGCTTTAACTTCTTTCCTGACGCAATCTGTGATTTTGCTATGCAGAGCTCAGAGGATGTTGAGCTTGAACTCGAATCCAGGGGAAAGCGGTGAACAGGTCAAGCTGCCTTGTTAGCCATGGCTGTTTGTACAGTAAGGGTGTCTCCCACATTGAAGACTCTGCTCCTCTCAAAGTGACACCATCCAAAAAGCATCATTAGTGACTGAAAATGTTGGCTGGTCCTCGGGGCTACCTGTTCTGAGATGTGACCACATGGGTCAGACCCCTTAAGAAATTCTAAAGATTCTTCCAAAAATTAAGGACCAAAAAGTGACAAAATAGTTTCAAGTAATTAATTAATTAATAATTGCTGTATTAGAAACCAAACCCAGGACCTCTCACATGCTGGCAATTGTTTTACCACTGAGTCATAGCCTGGCTCCCCACCTTTTATTTTTTTGGATGATATTCACTCCTCAGTAGGATAAAGAGTTGAACATGTGCATCAAATAACGTTCTAAAAACAGCAATAAAGAGAAGCAGAGTCTGAGAACTGTCCTAATCACCTTCTCTACCGTAAAGAAGTGATGATGTTAAGGTCATTCTGGACCACGGAGCTGTGCTATGATGAACAGAATGGCAGGAAATGCCAGGAACAGAGTGACACAGACCAGGCAAAGAGAAAGCAGAGTAAAGCAAGCACAGAGAAAGAATTCCCACTTGTTTCTTTCATCTTTTTAAATTAAAAAAGGTACATTTATTTATTTACTTTGTGTGTGTGTGTGTGTGTCTTGCATAACCCTTGGTGTGGATGTGGCAGTCAGTTCTCTGCTATGTCAGGTCTGAAGACCAGACTGAAGCCTCCGGGCCATGAGTCTTAATGCCTTTGCCAGCTGAATCATTGCACTGGTTCCAGCTTCTTGACTTTTTTTAGACCAAATCTAGAATAACTTTAAAAAAAAACCTTCCAGCTCTTTGTTTCTCCCCTTTGAGACAAGGTCTCATATAATTCTGAGGATGACTTTGAACTTCTAGTGCCCCTGCCTTTCACTCCATACTGATGAGATTACCATGTGTGCTATCTTGACTGATTTTTATTGTGTTAAATGTCAAACCAGGGCTTCATGTTTGATAATCAATTACCCTATCCAATGATCCACATACCCACTCCTAATTCCCAGTTTGGTTTTTTTTTAAAGACTTATTTATTAATTGTATATACAGTGTCCTGCCTACATGTATTCCTGCAGGCCAGAAGAGGGCACCAGATCTTACTACAGATGGTTGTGAGCCACCAGATGGTTGCTGGGAATTGAACTCAGGAACTATGGAAGAATAGTCAGTGCTCTTAACCTCTTTCCAGGGGCATCTCTCCAGGGCCCCCAGTTCTTTTTTTATATTATATTATATTATATTATATTATATTATATTATATTATATTATATTATATTATATTATATTATATTATATATTTTTAAATATTTTCTGAGAAATTTATACAGTGTATTTTGATCATATGCATTCTTCTCCTTTAGCTCCTCCCCCACCTCCTCATCACCTTCATGGTCCCTCTTTAAAAATAAAGAAAATCAAACAATGCTCCCCCCAAAAGAACCCAAAATCCATGGAGTCCAGTTTGTGTTAGTGGACGACTCCTAAGCCTGGGGCCTTCCCTGAAATGTGGTGGATGTACCAGATGTAGCTCCATTTAAGAAAGCTAACTTTTCCGCTCCCAGCAGCAACCAAATGCCAATAGCTCCTGAGCTAGGGATGGGACTTCGTGCCCACTTCTGCCCTCAGTGTTGAGGTTTCGTCTGTTTTAAGCCTTGCAGGTTGGATGTAGACTGTCACAGTCTCTGTGCGCCTGTCCTGTTGTGTCCTGAAAGCACCATTTCTTTGAACTCATCCACCATTCCCTCAGGCTTTTAAAATCTTCCCACTCTTCCTTCCACACAGATCCCCAAGCCTTGAGAGGACAGGTGTGATACAGACGTTCCATTTAGGACAGAGTGCCCCAAAGTGTTTCCTGCTCTGCACCTTGTTTAGCTGTGGTCTTTGTTAATTACCAACCACTATAAAAAGAAGTTTCGCTGACGTGGGCTGGGCATTGATCTATGGGTATAGCAATATATCTTTAGCAGTGGCTTTATTTCTATGTCTATTTCGCAGAGTAATAGCAGTAGGTTTCCCCTAGGGCCCGTGACCTACCCAGCCTACCCATGACTACCCAGTTAAGGTTCTTGGCCTTAACATTGGTAGGCATGGCTTCCATCTCGTGGAGCAGGACTTACGTCCAGTATAACGTGGCTGTCCCTCCTACAACACTTATGCCACTATTGTACCACAGTTCCTAGTTCTTAATTGGGATGTAGAAGAGAACTTCCTGTCCTGCACAATGGAATCAAAGATTAGCATCTAAAAGGTGTTGACTGTGGTCTCAGATAAGAACAGTAATGATTTCAGGAACACATACATGACTTTCTTCACTGGAGTCACGGCTCTTACTTGTTTGGTTATATATTAAACAAGCAGCATCCCTATGTCTGAACCATCACACACACACACACACACACACACACACACACACACACACAAAAAAAAAAAACCTCATTACCCTTGGGTCAGCGAGATGGCTCAGTAGATAAGGCTGAAGATCTAAGTTTGTTGTCAGGGATCCAGATGGGAGAAGGAAGGAGCCGACTCCCAGCAATTCTCCTCCCACCTCTGTGTCTGCACCTGCCCATGTGTGTCTTGTTCTGAGTCCCTGCTTTTCAGAGGTTTTCCAAATCCAGCAGCCTTGGTAGTATCAACCATCTATCTGTATCTCTGAAGCTGACTGGCCTTATTAAGCTTATTTACCCATGGCAAGGGCATCACTGTTGACAACAGACACCAGAGGCTCTCCACAACGAAACAGATGCACTCAAGGCCTTGAGACAGACAGGAGGGATGAGCCTGCTCTCTTACTGATCTACTGCCTTTTATCTGAAGCCATAGAAAAGGAAGGCAACGACAAAAATGAAGGAGAGGCTCTGGGGCCAGTGATGCGCCTAGAAGCAGGTAGGCTTAGAATCAGGTCTCCAGCAGTGAACTGCCCATTGTCTACACAGGGTGAGTCACTCTTGCTCCACCTTGAGCCAACACCAGCAGCTCCCGGTTTCCTTCCATTTCCCATCATCCACATGAAAAGTGCTTCTCCAGTTCCCTCCAGGTATGGATGGCTAGGTGCCTTGGACTAGAAATGCTCCCTAGGACTCGACACTGCGTGTTATTTTTCTTTTCCTTGTCTTTCTTTGGCACAGTACAAAGCAAAGGGTGCAGGTACGTCCTTAAATTGCACCTGTGTGAGACTCAGCAGTTTCCGTGACCAACCCCCTAGCAGGCTAAAGGTCAGAAGGTGAAATCTCTGTGCCCTGTCTTGTTTGGTGACCAGACCCAGATAACAGACTTTGTCAATGTGCTATGTTCACTGTTAATCTAACTGCTACCAGGATCCATTTTTCTGACTTTTGAACAGACCGAAAGTAGAGTGTGTGTGTGTGTGTGTGTGTATGTGTGTGTGCGCACACGTGTGCGTGAGCATGCATGCACACTCAAGAATACATGGAATGCCACTGGCAAGGCATTTACTGAGAAGTAGGAAACTGCAAAATTAAAATATTCTGAACTCAGAGAAAGGTGACCACGGAGTACAAATATAGCACAGAAGAATGAATGCAGGACACACACACACAACAACAACAACAATGATGATGACGACTTAGTGGGTCAAACTACTTGCCACACGAACCTGATGACATGAGTTCAGTCCCTGGAAACTACCTAAAAATCTGGGTGTGGTGGCTCACATCACAGCATTCCCATGTCAAGACGAGGAGGCAGAGACAGGAGCATGGCTGGAAGTTCATGGGCTAGCCTGGAGTAGACTGTCCATCTGCAGAGACTCAGTCTCTAACAAGGTATAAAGTGAGAACTAACTTCAGAAAGTATCCTCCGTCTTCCACACAAGGGCACACACATGCCTCCCCCTGTATGGGCACACACATACCTCTCCTGTATGGGTACACACATGCCTCTCCCTGTGTGGGCACACACATGCCTGCCACTGTATGGACACACACATGCCTCCCGCTGTATGGGCACACACATGCCTACCCTGTATGGGCACACACATGCCTGCCCCTGTGTGGGCACACACATGCCTGCCCCTGTGTGGGCACACAAAGGCCTCCCCCTATATGGGCACACACATGTCTCCCACTGTATGTGCGCACACATGCTTCCCCTGTATGTGCATGCACACACTTTATGGAGTGAGAAGTGTTTTCAAGCGGAGCGATGGCTTCCTGTTTTGCGTAAAGATGAATATTTGGCCGGAGCTTTCCCTTCTTCTTACTCCTAGATTTTCGGTTACATTTAGTTTTAACTACCTGACTTTTAAAACCCCTGTATGCTGCTTCTGGTTAAGTCTTCAGTTTGGAGCAGCCTGTGTTTCCCGGATGTGCTGACGCTAAGGAGGGCTCATCTCTTGGGCAAATCCCAGGGCCTCTCTGCCGCCTACTCCGCTTTCTCTAAGTGATTGAAAAGCACACTTGACACACACTCCCTTCCTGGAGATCAAGTAATAATTAAATCCAGGAAACCTTGCTGACGGTGGAGCCTGCAGGTGTTGGGTTTGCTATTTGTTCTTGCAAAAGCCGACAGCTCTGGCTTGTACGTGGCTGTCACCAGCAGGGCCAGTTAAGGTGACTCTGAAATGTTTGCTCTGCCTGTCGCTCATTTTGTTTGGTGACAATGAAAGCCTGACAGTAGAGTGGACCTGCTTGGAATACAGATGTAAGTATTTTCTTACAAAACTCTAGAACCATTTTTTTTTCCGGAGAAGACTAAAGGTTAGTTCCCTATTGGGCCAACAAATAAGAAACCATCACTAAGCAGTTAAGACTAGGCAAACACAAATGGCTTTTGCAAGGGGGAGATGTCTGGTGGGATGCCAGTGTGGCGCTCAGACGTAACAGCTTTATCAAAGGGAATGTGTTAAATGCTCATTAACTAAATTTACAAATGATTCCCAACTGAGAGGTGTTGCAAACAACAGAGGAAACACACACACACACACACACACACACACCTCACTAATTACATGCATGTGCGCACACAAAGCAGAAGATGTAGTAAACTTCTGCTTGGAAAATAAACCCCAGATTAAATCATCATAAAGACATTCAAAGAGAGCAGCTACATACACTCCTTCCAAAGTTAAGGTGATAATTCTTGAATGGCAAGTCTCTGGATTGGCAGGATGGCTCAGTGGGTAAAGGCACTTGCGTTAAGTCCTCAGTTTGCTATCTGGAACTCACACGGTGAAAGGGGAGAACAGACTCTGACCTTCACATGAAGGTTGTGGCTCACGTACACTCAAGAGTGCCTGTGTATATGTACACACACAGAGAGAAACACACACACACACACACACCAGAAATATCTATTCTTTACCTCAAATAATTTTTTTAATATTTATTTATTTTATATATGCGAATGTTTTGTCTGCAGGTACATCTATCTGCACACCAGGAAGCGGTCATCTGATCCCCTGAGACTACAGTTATAGTTGGTTGGGAACTACCACATAGGTGCTGGGAATTGAACTCTGGACCTCTGAAAGAACAGTCAATGCTTTTAACCACTGAGCCATCTGTCTAGTCCACAATGAAAGTTTTTGGGTCTCTGCCACTATCGTCTCATCTCAAGTGAACCTTTGGACTTTGCCTGCAGGCTTTTGGAACAACACACCCCAGTCTTAAAAAGCACATAGACAGTAGGCAGAGGAAGACTGGTTGACGGGATGCCTGAGCTGTCGTCCTGCCTCTGCTGTGCAAGTCTCTGGACTCGCTGGGCTACAGCGCTTAGCTCGGGGATTTGCTATGGACTGAATTGGGCACCCTTCCAGATTTATATTTTGATATCCTAACTCCAGGTCTCTTAGAGTGTGACTATGCGTGGAGACGGGGTTTTGAAATGGATACTTGTGCCAAAATGAGGTCATCTTAGTGGATCTTAATTCATTGGGAATGGTGTCTCCATAGCATGACATTAGGACATGGACACACACGGAAGGGATAACACATGGCATACAGGAAAAAGATGGCCATCTCCAAGCTGACAAGAAAGGTTTCGAAAGAACCTATCCTGCTGACCTGTTGTCTTGGATTTGTAGCCTCTAGAATAGGAGAAATAAATGCCTGCGGCATAAATCTTCCTGACAGCAGCTTTACCTACTAACACAGGATTCTTAGAGAAGGGCCCATGAATCAGAGATAGGAGGGTCTTTAATCCCATGATGCTAAGAAACATTTTGTGTAGGTGTACGCTTTTTAGAGGAATGATATATTTACAAGAACCCCACCTTCTGGCACTGTCTCATGTATCAAATTTGCTACATAGCTGAGGATCACATTGAACTTCTGATCCTCCTGCCCACACTTCTGAAGTCTGACATTGCAAATATGGAATACCAGGTGATTCTAGGGATCAAATTCAGGGCTCCAAGCATGCGTCACACTGCCAGGCCCACGTATCTGTCTTTTAGGAAGACTTCAATTTTCTAGAGAGATTCATGATATTAGAAAATTAACAAGCACCGACTACATCTAGGTTTTCCTGAAATTCAAAGCCAAACTTCAACCCTAAGAAACAGGATCCATTCAATCTCTAACACGTATAGGTAGCCTGAAGTTCTGGTAATTCAGAGAGACTCTGGGACAGCTGCTAATTTTGGGCCCCCCAAGCTGAAATCCAGACGTCTGGCTACTTTCACTTTGTGAAGGTTGTACTGAGAACCGACAGAGCTTCTTTGATCACATGGTTAAGCCCCAGTGCAAGGGAAGCCATGATTGCAAGCCCAACATGTTTGGACCATTTCATTTCCACTTAGAAGTAGAGTCAGGGGCCTGAGCAGACGGCTTAGCCAGTGAAGAGTGAATGTAGTGACCTGTTTGTAGTCACAGTTTCAGGATGTGGAGAACAAGCTGGCTACCTAACTAGCTAAATCAGCGAGCTCTGGCCTCAATGTTAAGGTGGAGGCAAGAGAAGACACACAATGGCAACCTCTAATATCTAAACTTGCACCCATGCACATGTGCCCACATATACATACACACACGTGCACCTGCAGAGACACACACCCACACCCATGTGAAAATGCATTATATATATGTATATACACATACACACACACACACACACACACACACACACACACATATATATATATATATATATATACACACCACATGCTCATACAAACATGCTTTAAAGAGTTAAAGTAAAGCAAGGGTCAAAATCTTTGCCTGGACTCATCATTGAAACTCTATGCAGACATCATACATAGGGAACCATTGTCAGTGAAACCCTATGCAGACACAGTACATAGATTTCCTTGAAATGCATAGAAATTTATGGAAAAGATAAAAAGACACAGCCTCTGTTACATAGCTTTTGGATAAAAGGCATGGGTGATATAAACTTGCTTCTTGCAAAACCTTGTAGGGTTCTCTTGTTACCATCCTGGAGAATGGCTTTCTTGTGCCAGCAATGCCCAGTGGTCATACTGGGATGCTGTATAGCCTACCCAGTGCTGGGTGTGAATCTCCCTGATTTTGGTTCTAAGGATGGGACCCAGGGCATGCAAGTGCAGGCAGTAACTCCCAGTGAGCTACACTACATACCCTTATTATTTAAGAGAAAGACCGCATGTTCAAGTTCTATTCCTTAAAAAATTCTTCAAGAGTAGAGATTTAAATGAATGGCTTCCTTTGGAGCTGAGGGAGATGGGCTGTGGTGAGCCCAGAGTGGCTCGCCCTGTGCATGTGACATGTTGATGAGCTCAGAGTGGCTCTCCCTGCACTTGTGACATGTTTTCTAAGTTGTATGTTGGCCATGAGCTTGCTGGTTTCCTCATTTCCTCTAAACAGTCTGGCATTAAACAGTAAATAAACTTTTCAACAACCCTTATGAAAGAAAAAA
>PVIU01010293.1:0-70967 GCA_004026605.1 Ondatra zibethicus
AGGGATGGGGGTGGGCCTTGGACTTCCAACAGGGCAGGGCACCATGCCCTCTTTCAAGGAAGAAGGGGGAGGGAGGAGGGGTGGGGGGGTAGTGGGAGGGGACCGGGAGAAGGGGAAGAAAGGAAAAAAAATTTATTTCTTTAATTATGTTCTTGAATGGAAAAAATAAAACAAAACAATGTATGGAAAAAAAAGAAAGATATTACGTCTACTTAGATCAGAGGGGAAATGAAACAATGTCATATAGTCCCTAAATTTAAAAAAAAAAGTGCTAGGGTCTTCAGTTCTATCTGGTTATCATTAAGGGAAGACCACCTCTGAGGTCCAAGACCTGACTCTGCCAAAGACTTGCTCTGTGGCCTTGGAGGAGTCACTTAACCTCTCTGGGCCCCAGTTTTCTCATGCACAAAATGAGGCATTTGAACTAAATTATCTCCAGACTTCCTTCCAGGTATAAGTAGTAATCACTCTGACCTACTGGGAGCTAAAAGTCTTTCAGCCCATCTGTTTTCTTGGTGGTGAACTGACTGGGGGCTTTCTGCATCTAAGTTCTCAGAGGAAATGATGGCTTTGGGAGGTTTTGATTAGCTGTGACAATAACTCACAGTGAGATAGTTTTTGCCATTTTGTTCAAATTATCATTTCCTCTGCTCAGCAGCTCCATGAGCCTGGTCACCCTAACTACTGAGCACATCAGAAATTACTCAGCTACAAGTAACAGTTGGCCCAACCCATGGGGTTAAGGACAAAGAAGCTCTGAGAAGTCTAGAAGGCGACAGTTATGGTGACAGTGGCGACAGGGATGGGGTCTTCGTGCCTCTCGTGCATTTCCTCCAGGCCCCATGCTCCCGTTACCAGTCAGTGCTGCCCTGTACAGTCCCAGCTCCCTTCCCTCACAGATCACACTGACACGGCGCCATATGACCAACCATCCTTCACGGCAAGATAAACTGGGAAAGTTCGATTTCCTGCCTGTGTTGATTTGCTAGGACAATTGTAACACAAATGTACTGACTGAATGGCTCACATGGTGGCTGTCCATGGCCTAGGTGTGGTTTGGTGGCTTCCTTCCCAGGCTGAGAATAATAGCTTTATTCAGGCCTCTACCCCCCCTGTTGACAGTCATCTGCCGTGTTTCTTTATCTTCTCTCCATACATGTCATAGTGGCCAAAGTTCCCCTTATTTTTACTTTTTACTTATGTGTTTGTGTGTGTACATGTTTAGATGCATACAGGTTCATGTGTATGTGTGTATGCATGCATATGGAGGCCAGAGGTCAATGTTGGTTGTTTTCCTCAGTTACTCCCTACCTTATTTTCTGAGATAAGATCTCACTGGATCTGGAACTTACTAATGGGCTAGCTTGCCTTGCCAGAAGCCCCAGGGATCCTCCTGTCTCTGCCTCCCCACTACAGGAATTACAGAAACTGCTGCCACACCCAGTTCATCATCATCATCATCATTATTAAATTGGAGAATAGTTGCAAGTGAGAACATTTATGCTGGATTTCACCTACCTCCCTAATCCTAGAGTTTATGTTCTTACTTTCATTATTTCCCTCTTTCCTGCCTTATGTTTCAAATGAATATATTTGAATATTGGTGAATAGGGCTGGCTATTAAAATCTATGTTTCTAATGTGATGAAGCTTTCTCTAGAATGTGTTGCATGTCACATGCGCCATGACAATATGAGTATATTAAAGTAGCATGCTCACTCTTATCAGTGTGCTCTGCATATAACTGGCAAAGAAATTTTGTCTGGGTTCTGAGGCCCTGAGCTCACACCCTTATTCTTACACACCAAGTACTTTGCTCACTGAGTCATCTGCCCAGTCTAAAGTTCACCCTTGTTAGAACACCAGTCATACCGGGTTGTGTCTCCCTTTGGCGACTTCATATTTACCTGATTACATTTGCAAATAGTTCCTCTACTAATAAAGCCACATTCTGAGAATCTTCAACACATGAATTTTAAAGACACACAGTCTAAGCCCCAATTGTGGCGGCAGCAAGGTTGAGGGAGATGGGTCAGTGAGTACTGTATGTTGTCAAGAGTTAAAGGGTTTCTTCAAACCTGATAAGCAGCAAGGTTAGGACTCAAACCCAGGTCTTTGCTGAAAGGTTACGACTCTTTTTAAAAAACAAGGCGCTCTCTCGCTCTCTCTCTCTCTCTCTCTCTCTCTCTCTCTCTCTCTCTCTCTCTCTCGTGTGCATATGTGTGCACATGTGCACATTTTATTTCTTATCATGTTGATTCTGGAAATCAAATGCTCTCCAGGCTTGGCAACAAATGCCTTTTACCCACTAAGCCATCTTACGAATACATAGCACTTCTATCTAAGATATCTGCCTTGTTTGTGGCCTCCAGTAAATGGCAACTGTTACATGGAGTGGTTGAAGGGCCCAAATCTAGATTCTGATTCCAATATAGATTGGTTTAATCTGTGTATGTGATGTGCCCTTGAACCAGTTGCCTAAATAGCCTCAATAAAAAGGAGACTCATTCAAAATTTAGTAAGTATGGACCTGAGTTCCTTGTTTACCAGGCATTGATCTCATAATGACAGCACAATTAAATAGAATTAAATAAGCTTATCAAATAGTGTAACTTTGAGAACCTGATTAAATGAGCCACATCAATTAAATACCAGCACATGGCCAGCACTAATGAAATGCTATCATCCAAGCAATGGTTATCTCCTCCTTACCCCTGATCTCAGACTTGCTCAGGATTTCTTTAATCTCTGTCACTGCACAAATGGGAGTGATTATGAACCAAACATGGACATTGCTGCTGGCAGTTTACAACTCTACTGTTTACACTCTGATGTGAGAGGTGTCTTCCAGACAGAAGTCAAGAGAAGGAAGCCACATGTTCCCAGACGCCTTGCAGAGCAGAATGATGGAGGGGCAGTACCTGTGGCCTGCAGCAGTGAAAGACAAAGGAACTGTGGCACCAAGTTCAGCAGTCACAATGAATGTGGCCAAAGCAGCAGAGAACTTGGAATCCTCAGGGAAGATAGCAAAAAAATTAAATAATCTATTATAAAACACTGAATGCTGAATATGGTGTTTTAAGAGGGGAAGCTAAGATCTGTACCTAAGGGAGGAAGGGAAGACTGAATAAGAATGACCTTAGAAACAAAACAGTGGAAAAACTAACATTTCATATTTCCCTGATAGATAATGAATACTGTTGTGGGATATTTGATCACACTGTGTGAAGATAATGTCTATGTTTTACCTCACCTGCCTAAGGCACCTTCTGACTGGTTTAATAAAGAGACCAATGCCCAATAACTAGGCAGGAGAGGATAGGTGAGAATTTCTGAGACGAACAGGGAAAGAATCTAAGAAGTGAGGAATTTGCAAGCCAGATACGAAGAAAGTTAGACATAGTATACTGAGGAGCAATAACAAGCCGTGTGGCAGAATGTACATTAATATAAACAGGTTAATTCAAGTTTTAAATTGGGAACAAGCCTAAGGTAAAGCCAAGTTTCATACTTAATAAGAAGTCTCCATGTCATTATTTGGGAGCTGGCAATACAAAGAAAGAACAGCTTCAGAAAACTTCATATCACATAGCTCTATGACAATAAAGAGAGGCAAATGGTACAGTAGACAAGAAGAAAAGTTCAGATCAACCCCAAATGTAAATCCCAGCTGGATCATTCAACACTAGATCATGTGCTATCTCTGGGAGACTACTTAGTCTCCCTAAGTTGGTTTCCTTATTTGTTAAGCAAAGGGTAATAGGAGGCTGGAGAGATGACTCAGCAGTTAAGAACATGCATTGCTCTCAGAGGAACTGAGTTTGGTTCCCAGCACATATGTCATGTGGTTTACAGCCATCTGTAACTCCAGCTCTCTTCTGGCATCCATAAACACCAGAATGAATGTGCCTCCCTCTTCACCACCATGCACATATGCACATAAATAAAAATAAAATTTTTTAAAAGTTAAGGATAATAATGAACAACACATAACAAAAGTTAGTGAAGGTTTATGATGAGTAAAACAAGCTTTCTATTGCTGTGGGTTTTATCCTCATTCTTCCTGCTTCTGCTACATCAATGATGAAATATATTTTAATGGCAGAGGGCAAGTTGGGTGGTTCTAGACAATTCTGCTAAAAGTCTTCTTCGCTATTTACAAGGGCTGTTCTATCCTTCATCTTTGAACATATAGGATGGATTCCTGGGTACCCAGAGCACTTTAACTACTTAATTTATATAAGGTGAAACAGTTCAGAAGGAAAACATTAAGAATAAAGGAAGTTCTACAGCTGAGATGATAAGGTCTCTGTATGATTGGCTACCAGTACTGTAAATCACCTTGAATAGAAAGGAGAAGGCAGGGTTACTACAGTAACTACAGTTACTACAGGGTTACTACAATCCCTTCCTTCTCCACTTTCCCAGCTCTGTCCACATTCTGCTGTCCTCCAAAGACAAGGAGAGGGCCTCAACTTTCCTCGAGTAAAGAAGAACCTCAACAATAGACTGCTAATATTACCATTTGACTTATTAGTACCCTAAGCAAAAATAATCCCCTAATAAATGTCTGTTTCTGAGTATTCTGAACCTTTTATTCAATGCCTTATGAAAAGAATAGGTTCTTTGATTGGCAAGGGGAAAATGGAAACAAAAATATTTTCCCCCTAAAGGTACTGAAGCTCAGGGAATGAAGGCAACTTGCCATGGGCAGTGGACCTGGGTTTTGAGGCCACAGGCACACTTCCCCATTGACTGTGCTTTACTGTGCCTTACCCATCTCCTTTCTAAACATAAAACACATACATTCACCAGGCCCAGAACTAAGCTGGGATCCAGGAAGATAGGCCTTCAAAAACATGCAGAAATAATAACAATGACCATGAACAAGTGGCCTCCTTACAACAAATTGGTATTCCAATGTGGTCGACTAAATCCACATAAAATCTTAGAGGGCTTGGAAAGGAATTCTAGACACTAAAATCAAAGTTTAGCCACATTTATTTTACCAGATGGGCTTTGCTTGCTGGCAGCGTGCTGTGGCTCCTTTAAGAGAGGTTTTCCTGATCCAGCGGTAGCAGGAAAAAAAGCCACGGTTTTGAAATGCTGGCCTTCTGGGCCTTGCTGCCAGCATGAACTCTGACTCTTTCTGGAGGTCTGGCTATGGAGCATTTAAATGGGGTTTGTGAACAAAGTGCTACAACTTGTTTAATGGCAACATAGACTGGCTGTGTGCCTAAAAATGAGGCTGTGAACATGGCTCTCAGAGGCAGCAAACAGCTCTGCCATGCTGGACTGGGCAGGGCAAGCAAGCAGTGCTGTAGTTCCCCTAGCAATGGTTCCGCTTAAGTTCATAAGAAGGGTTTAGCATTTTAAGAAGCACTTCTGGTCAGAAAAGGATTACAAATATGCAATAAAGACAAATTCAGATGAAAGAGACCTCTAAATGAGACACAGTGTGTTTAAAAAAAATTAACGTAGGCTTGGGAGAGAGAAGAAAAAGAGTATAGCAAGTTATAAAAAGAAGTAAATGGGGGCTGGAGAGATGGCTCAGTGGTTAAGAGCACTGGCTGCTCTTCCAGAGGTCCTGAGTTCGATTCCCAGCAACCACATGGTGGATCACAGTCATCTATAATGAGGTCTGGTGCCCTCTTCTGGTCTGCAGCATACATGGAGGCAGAATGTTGTATACATAATAAAAAAATAAATCTTTAAAAAAAAGAAGTAAATGGTTTATAAAAAAATAAAACAAAGTATTTAAAGAGACAGAGTACAGACAGTACTTCCTTTTGGGTTCCTGCTTCATGAAAGAGTCTGCAAGACATTCTGCAAGACACAGAAGAAAGTGACTGACAAATTGCCAATATAGGCAGAACTGTTTTTGTAATTTCCTGCTTTGTGGAAATGTCTGCCGGTGGTGTGGGAGAATTGTCTGTATTCTGTCAATCATGTTTTAAATAAACACTGATTGGCCATTAGCCAGGCAGGAAGTATAGGCGGGAAAACCAGACAGGAAGTAGAGGTGGGGCAATAAGAACAGGAGTATTCTAGGAAGAAGGAAGCTCTTTCCCCAGTCCTCCCCAGACCATGGAAGAAGCAGGATGCGACCTGCCCTGCTGAGAAAGGTACTGAGCCATGTGGCTAACATAGATAAGAATAATGGGTTAATATAAGCTACAAGAGCTAATAAGAAGCTTGAGCTAATGGGCCAATCAGCTTATCATTAATATAGACTCTCTATGTGATTTTCTTTGGGGCTAAATGGCTGTGGGAACTGGGCAGGACAGAAACCCCAACAAGCAGGCCCTCATGCTACATGCTGGATACTATAGACCTGTAGACTGAATATGGATGCCCCAATGGTACAGAAGAACTTTGGCTGACTTTCCAGGAAGCAAGATGTCTCTGTCATTTCTAGAGTTTTGGAAGTTGCTTACAATGCATTTCCTGTTTACTTAGGTAATGTTATATCCTTCTAGAGTCTTTGATGGAGTTGTATAATTTATAGTTATAGTTTTTCTTAGTTATGAGAAAAGATAAAGTAGATAAAAATATTGTAACTAATTCTTGCTTGATACCTATTTAAAGTTAAAACCTTCCTTTTTATTTAAGCAGAAAAGCAGACATGATGTGGGATTCCCCTCTGTATGCTGTGAATACCATTGTTTAATAAAGAAACTGGCTTGGCCTGATAAGATAGAACAGAGGTAGGTGAAAACTAAACTGAATGTTGGGAGAAGGAAGGTGGAGTAAGGAGAGAAGTCATGGAACCGCTGCCAGAGACAGACGTGCTGAAACTTTGCTGGTTGGCCATGGCACAGATTAATGGAAATTGGTTAAATTAAGATGTAAGAGTTAAAAATAAGAAGCTAGAGCTAATGCGCCAAGCAGTGATTTAAATAATATTGTTTCTGTGTGATTATTTCAGGAGTCTGGGCAGCCGGGAAATGAACAAATGGCCTCCTTAGAACCCAACCCTACTGACTGTTTTACTGTACCTTACCCATCTCCTTTCTGAACATAAAACACATACATTCACCAGCTCCAGGCCCAGGACTAAGCTGGGATCCAGGAAGATAAACCTTCCCAAACATGGAGAAATAATAACAATGACCAACTCACAAAAAACAGCCCTCAGTGCTAGATTCTGTGTGGATTGTTTTAAGAGATTTATTTAATCTGCAGCATGAGTAGAGGACTAGAGTGAGATCTGGTGTGTAGAGGAACCAAATACTAGAGCACCCAGCTAGCAGAAGCCATATGTCTGTGACTGACTACTAAGACAAGATTTGAACTGGACAGAAAGAAAGAGAACCCAGTCTTCCATGCTAGTCTGTAGCATTCATGAAGATCGGAGTTATTGTGTAAGGCTGTATTTAGAGAGAATTGTCAGGAAAGAGCCTTCATCATTAACCTCTCCTGGAAAGCACTAGTAAAAATGATTTTGTTGTCATTGGTGAACAGTCTTGCTACATTAGAAGGGCAAACCTAAGAGCAGGAATGAAAAGGGTAATGTTCCTGGGGCAGAGATGAGCCAGGGTGGACGTGCAAGAGCAATAATTTGTATTGTCAATTGTGCTGGATCCAAAATCACCTCGAAACAGATTTATGGGAAAGTCCATTCGACAATTTTTAAATTATAGTCATTAAACTGGGAAGACCCACCCCAACCACTAGAATACAAAGGGGAAAGCAAGCTAAGAACCAACATGCATTTGTCTCTGCTTCCTGACAGTGGATGTGATGTGATCAGCTGTCTCAAGCTCCTACCAGTAGGACTTCCCTGTAATAAAGTACTGTACCCTCAAACTATTAACTAAACCAACCTTTCCTTCCTCTAATTGTTTTTGTTCAGTATTTTGTTGCAGCAAAGAGAAAAACAACTAATGCAGAAAGCTACTGATTCCTATAGAATCATCCTTTAAGATACCACATCAAATGCAGCTCAGGGTGGTATAGCTGGAAGTCAGGGAGAGAAGAAGGAAGGACAATTTGTCCCTAGACTCTTATGTCCCATTGGTCAAAAGTAATGAGGAGACATAAATAAAGATGCCAAGTCCGAAGACAATTGGATTTACAGCATCAACAGCAGGGCTGTGGAATCTATCAGCAGTGCATATAGGCAATATAGAGTGTTGTGGGGCCTGTATGAAGTCCATCAGAATCCATATAGCACAATTAACCAGGGTCCTGTGAAAAAGTAAATGCAGGGCTCCTTGTTCTCAACCTTCTAAGCATGTTAAAACAGCTATGGGAGAATATGAATGAAGCTCAGAGCTTTTTTAAGAATAAAGTCCTGTCTAACTGCTCAGACCACTCAGCCATAAAGCAGGCTACAATTCCTCACCTAGAATTGATCACCTCCCTGGGGCTGGAACAAAAAGCCACAAGGATGAACCCCTGAGGACCTTTGAGGCTAGATCTAAAGCAGGGGAAAAGCTAAAAAGTAAGGGAACAGAATGCATGTAATTAGGGAGAACTGGTTTCTATCTTGTAGTTTGTCCTGTACAAAGCCTTGTACTCTGGATCAGCAATCATGGGCTTGGGTGGAGCTCATAGGAACAGTAGAGTTCAGGTAGTGGTAGTAGTGATCACCAAGTGAAGGGACGATGAGGCACTGTGGCCTTCAGGAAGTCATCAGGCACTAGTTGGAGACATGTAAAAAGGGAGAATGAAACTTCAGTCATGCTATTTGTATTATTCAAGCACTAGGTAAGACAAGGTGTCTACTGGCTATAGTGGGTATATCTGTCCATGAACACAACAAAAAACTGTATCTGTGTACAACAGACAGGGGAATACAGCTTTTGTAATTACTCTGTACTTAAAGGATGATTGTTTTGCACAGGTATCCAATTTCTCTGTTATCCAGTAGGCCAAGATTCTCTTACCCTTCCAGTGTCACCCATAAGTCCACCCACTGTATGCCTGGCATCAATCTTCTTATCTTACTATACAAGAATTAGCAGCATGACATCTGTTCTTCCATTTCTTGAAGCCAGGTGTCTTTTTATCCCTGGAGACTTAGTCTTCATTACCAACTCTCCTCCTGAAATCCATGTGCTTTCCCCCCTTTGAAATGATGTCAGCATTTGTGAGCTTTCAGAAGTCCCTCTGCCCTCTGTAGTTCTCCTTTCTGCTTCATTTCCCACATGCATCTAATCTGAATCTTAAAATACTCCATCAACTGCTCCTTACCACATGTCCAAAAATACGGCAAGCTCTAGGAACTAAAGTACCTTGGTAACTCATTTAGTGGGCCCTCCACCTGCCCTAAGCTAAGGATGTTTATCACAGTTTATGTATTTGATTGCAGGGAGAAGCCCACACTCTGCTGTGGTATTATGTGATAGATGGCCCATGCACCGTATTACCTTTCTAAAAGCTAAAATGGGAGAATTCTGCAACACACATGACCATAAGGATTTGGAGCCAAAAAATCACTGACATTTTTAGTCTCTCCTTTAAACAGAATTTGCTAAACTAAATTACACTAAACAAACAAACCAAAAACCAATGTCAAAGGCCTCTCCAGCATAGAACAATACAGCCTAGACCATCTATAATTCTATTGCCTTTGGAAATCTTTTCCACATCTCATCTCTGCTGAAACTCACTCCAACCTCATGAATGGGGTTCACTGACACCAAACCCTTCAACTTCAGGAAAAGATTTTCACTAGTCCCAAAAGAAACAGGCCACAGTTCTACCATTCACTCTATACAGTTCTCCCAAACAAGTACTTAACAGGCCAAATTCTGCTTAGCTTCAGTGACCAGAAAGATCAGGACAATTCAGAGTGGTATGGCCACAGACCTTTTATATAGTTCCATAATTTAGATTGGGGTTTTATTCATCAGTCTGAGAGACACAATTAAGATAACCAGGCCACTGTGACTTATGAAACCTCAAAGTCTGAGGCAGATAACAGTCCTGTGTTCCAAAGCCATAGCCAATCCAAAAATCAGAATGCACATTCCACCATGTCTGGTGGGCTGTCTCATGTCTCAGGGTCTCTCCTAGTTTAGGACTAATGGATTCTCACAGCACTTTTAGAATTATTCACTACTCTCTCTTCTCTTACTCCAATGGGCTACCCTATACCAATTTCCACCAAAATCCATGTGGTTTTCATAAGATCAGTCTCTTTCTTCTTTCACTTTGCTCCTTGCTACCCATCTGTTTGGCTATCCCAAAGGTCTGCTCTGCAAAGACTGGGACTGGGAAGGACTCAGCCCCTCAGACTTCACACCTGGATTTCCCTATTGTCCCTTCTGCAGCCAGCCTCTGTCACCAGACAGGTTTACACAACCAATACCCTCCCTGCCTGGGCTCAGCTTCTTCTGCTTGCTGGTGAAACCTAAGCTGCCAAGACTATCATACAGATTCCCCAAGGCCACCAGAGCAGAAATAAGCACCTTCCTTCCCAGTATCATCCATTAATCACCTCCCTCAGCAAGTACAAGAGTGAACCAATCTGGGGATGGATTTGTTTCAGATGGGAGATTCCTTTGCACTGCTTCAATATCATTGCTTGTTAGAGACCTGTTTAATTGTTTGTCTTGTCCTGATTTAATTTCGGACATCATATGTATCAAACACTTATAGATTTTCCAATTTAAAGGAATGTGAGGTTTTGAGTACTGACCTAATATTTTCTCAGTTTCACTGGTATCTGTTGTAGTGCCTCCCTTTTCATTTCTAATTTTGTTAATGTATGTCTTCTCCCTCATTCTTTTAATTAGTGTGATTAAGATTATCAATCTCATTTATCAATTCAAAGATAAATTCCTTGTTTTATTTATTCTCTCTACTTTTTATTTCCATTTAATTAATTTATGGCCTGATCTTTTGTCTTTCTATCAACTGATTTGGAGTTTGACTCATTCACATTTTTCAAAAGCCTCAAGGTGCATCATTAATCTCTAATTTGTTTATATAGGAACTTAACAGCTATAAACTTCCCTCTGAGGGCTACTTTCATTATATCCCAAAGGTATGTCATATTTCATTTTCATCCAATTGTAGGAAGTCTTGTTTTCTCCTTTATTTCTCCAGTGGCCCATTCATCATTCAATAGCATATTATTAAATCCCCATGAATTTGTGTATTTTCTATAGCTTCTCTTGCTATTGATTTTCAATTTTATTCCACTGTACACAGAAAACTGTAATAAAGTATTTAATTTTATTAACTTATTAAGACTTGTTTTGTGTCCTACTAAATAATGCATTTTGTATAAGTTCTCTGAGCTGCTAAGAAGAATGTACCCTGTAATCTGTAGTGTTGAGATAAAATGTCCCAAAGATGTTTGTTAGGTTCATTTGATCTCTAGTACCATTTAACATAAATTTTTTTTAAGGATGTGGGAGTGGGGTATTTAGGTGACCCATTATTTTTATGCTGTCATTAAACTGTGTTTATATATATATATTACATATTATATGTACATTATAAATTTGGATGTTTAATGTGCATTTTTTCATATTGTAAGGTCCTCTTGGTAGATTACTCCTTTAATCAGTATGAAGTGACCCTCTATATGCCTTATCTATTCTGACTGGAACTGTTGGAAATATGAGAAAATCACAATTGCTTGTTTCCTGATTCTATTTTCTTCAAATGCCTTTTCTTGATCTGTGTACCCTTTGGATGCATCTGATTTTGATGGTGGGTTCCATTTCTTGGAGATAATGGTCTTAGGGTTTCTACTGCTATGATAAAACACCAAAACCAAAAGCAACTTAGAGAAGAAAGGTTTATTTTATCTTACATTTCCACATCACAGTCTATCACTGAGTGAAGTGAGTACAGAAACTCAAGGCAAGAACCTAGAGGCAGGAACTGATGCAGAAGTCATAGAGAAGCATGTCTTATTGGCTTGTTCCTCATGGGTTGCTCAGTTCACTTTCTTATAGCACCAAGGACCACCAACTGGAGGAAAAGCATCACCTATGGTGAGCAGAACCTTCCCACATCAATCATCAATCAATAAAATATATCACAGTTTGCTCACAGGCTAATCTGGTGGGAGCATTTTCTAGGTTGAGGTTCTTCTTCCCAAATGACTCTAGCTTGTGTCAAGTTGACATGAAACTAGCTGTTGTTAAATATTTTCTCTTAGATGAACCTCTCCACTAATACAAACAATCCTAATCAAACTGAATTAAAGATGTCCATGTTTAATGGAGTGCTCTCGGGTGCCCCCAGGAAAACATAGAGGGAGAAGAGAAAAAAGGGGAGACCACACAAAATCACTGGAGACCATGTGATCGTTCTCTGGGAGGAGGGCAGTTTAAATAGCCTGTGGGAGTGGTCCCAACCTTCCCTGGGGAGGGTTGACCGTCTGGCAGGCTTTCTTGACCCTCCCTGGGGAGGGTTCACTGTTTGGTGGGCTTTCTCACAGGTGGAGTTTGGACTGAGGCAACTCCCAGGGGAGGGAGCTTATGCCAGGAGCTGGGGTGAAGCCCCTAGGCAATAATCCAGATTTTTTGTATAAAGGGGTGTAAGGAAGCTGAGGTGATGCTTCCGACCAAACAGCCATCACAACCACAAAACAGACGTAACCTGGTTTTTTAATGTAATTTTCTAGTATGTGCATTTAGACTGACTTGTTGAAACCAGTAATATTCTGAGTTACTATTTTTTAAAAGTGTGTGCTAATTCTTTTCATTTTGTTGATTTTGTAGTCTTTGGTGTTTTCCTGTTCTTTTCCTTAACTACCATGTTAGCATGGCTTATGCTTCCAATAGACTTCCCTTTTGCTTCAATCTGAAGATTTCTTCAAGTATTTTCTATAGACTTATCTTACTGATCACAAATCCTCTGCTTTTAGTGTGGAAAGTTTTTACTTCTCCTTCAATTATCACAGTTTTGCTGCGCATAGTAGTCTTGCACCTAAAGTTCTGTGTTTCAGATCTTGAAATATACTATCCCAAGCCCTTTAGCTTTTAAATTTTCTTTTGAGAAATTTGCTATTATCTTTATGGCCTGCCTTCATATATGACTTGGAGTTTCCCTCTTGCAGCTTTCAATATACTTTCTTTGTCCTGCAAGGTTAATATTTAACTATATGATATGGAAAGCTTCTCTCACCTTGCTTGTTTGTTGCTCTCAGTATCTCCTGTACCTAAATGGATATCCCTTCCCTAGACTTGGGGATTTTCTACTAGATTTTATTAAAAATGTTTTATACATCTTTATTGTGAAATTTTTCTCCTTCTATGCCAATGACTCATATACTTACTATTTTGTAGCTTCCATAGATCTCATGTTTTATTTATACTCTCTTACTAATTTATCTTTAACATACTTTGATTATTGTAATTCATCTATCTTATCTTCAAGCCCTGATTCTATCCAGTCCATCATTAGGCTTCTCATGGACCCTTTTATTTCCAGTATTTCTGTTTGTCTGTCTGTCTGTTCCAGGATTTCCATCTCTTTATTTAATTATACTTTAATATCCTATATTTACTTCCTTATTTCATTTATCTCCTTGTATCCTATCAGAATTCATTCAGGAGTTTATTTGTCATTTTTAGTTTCCTTAAACATTTCAAAATCATTCTTCTGAATTTTTGACAGAGATTTCATTTAACTCACTTTCATTGAAGGCCATTAATGAGGGATTAATAATTTTCATAGAGGTCTGATTGTACTGGTTTTATGTATTTCCTGTGTTTTTTGAATTGGAATTTGTGTATCTGTGGTCAGGTCACTGGATGGATCTTTTTTTCTGGTCCTGGAAACTTCAGGTAAATCAGATGAAAAACCCAAGCAACAGCCTAAGCAGAAGTTACATAGGCTAAGAGCTAAGAGGTCCTTCCTGAGTTTGGATAATGTCCCTGCCCCTTTTAGCTGAAAGACTGTGCCATCTCACCAGAGTTCTTCCTAATTCAGTCTCTGCATCAGGAAGAGGAAAGAAGTAATAATATCCAGTCAGAGTTTCCTGAGGATTAACAGGCCATTATTCCTCAGGCCAGTGCCGAGTTGACTTTCACACTCTGTATTAAACTTTCATAAATAATTGTACTAGTAGTAGATATTTTTGCAAGATGGGTGCACTAGAAAAATGTGGGAAGAGTTGGAACAATGTACCTGCAACAGAAGGAGCTGGAGGAGTCTCAGAACCAGCTATCCATTGTTGTAGAGAAGAAACCAAAATAAATCAGACATGAGTTGGTATACACTGATGATACACAGACTGTCAATTCTTTTCAACTAGGATTATGTCTGTTTTCCCTGAATATTTATGTACCACAATTTAAATGCTGAGATGTTAACTCTCAGTAAAATATTAGGAAGCAATCTCTGAAAGGTGATTCTCCCACAGGAGTGGAGCCCCTACAAGTGAAATTGTGCCCTTGTAAGAGGTCTAATCCCTTCCACCATGTGAGTGCACAGATGAAAGGAGCCAGCTACAAAACCAGAAGGCAGACCCATGCTAGACACTGAACCTATCAACCAAAATCTTGTTCTAAGACTTCTTAACCTCCACAACTCTGACAAATACAATTTGTTGTTTCAGGCCATCCAGTTTATGGTATTTTTTATAGCAGGCTGAATAGACCATTGCTTTTGTTTTGTTTTGTTTTGTTTTGTTTGTTTGTTTGTTTTATTCTATGCCAAAGCTTAAGTATAGAGGGTCAGCTATAATTAATAGGAAGATTAAGGGAAGCAATAGAAGGAGAGAGGGAGAAGGAGGGAAGGAAGAAGGAGGGAAGGAGGGAGGGAGGGAGGAAGGGAGGGAACCTCCATAGTTGGATCAGCGAATCTGAGAACCCAGTGAAATATTCCAGGAAGCACTGAGCACCAGTCTGCTGGGCATCAGAGTTCTTCGAGACCACATGAAGCAAAGGAGTCTTAGTAGGTATTAGTGTCCTCAAAATTATGTAGGGGAAACTAAAAGTCCAGGATAAGACACAGATGGTGGCAGATCCAGAGGGAGACAGGGGTCTCAGTGAAGAACCTTCCCACAAAGCCAGGTGGGGGGGGTGTTAACCATGGAGTATGTGAATCATGGAGGTGTTCTGTGGCTCCTGTTGTATAGCACTGCCAGGACTCTGGGGGAAAAGACATCCTCAGAGGAAAGAGGAGGGAGCAGAGCGGATCTTCTCAAACACTGTATCCTCTCTGCCTTCAGAACAGCTTTATCACCAGGGAAGGAACAATGACTTGCTTCTATTTTATATTCTACAGGAGCACCATTGAATGTAGTATGTGAAAATCTTGCATCTTTGTTTTGAGGATGAGTGGGAAAATACAAGGCATAGCTCAGAAGACTGCCATAGGGAATCCTTGCTAGGTCTCTGCTTTATGCTAGTCACTCAGCATCAGCGTTAAGGACAGCAAGAGAAGCAGAGAGAATAGAGATTAAGGAGAAAGTTAATGTGGGGCTTAAAGAGGATTTGATGAAGAAAATGTGGGTGTTTAATAAATACTGCCTCATCTTGTTAAACTTGTCATTTGTTCTACGTTCACTAAAAAGGCTCTCTGTCCAGATGTACCATGGGACAACAAGAAAGACAGCAGGAACCAGGTGGGTGATCTGAGAATAGGAACTTATGACTGTATGAAGGAATTCAGCCAAAACACACATTCATCTTAAGCCTCTAAGCATCACCCTGGCTAAGGTACGGATTTTAAATGGCATGCGTACACACATACACACACACACACACACTTATTCCACATAAGAGCAAGCCCTCTTAGTACCCAGAGCAAACAATTGCACTAAAAAGAATTCTTATATAAAGAAAACATGAAACCCAGAAAAGGTATAATGTCCAGAAACAAAAAAGCACAACTTGACCAGCTTTTGTTCTTTGCGTATTAAAATCATTAAAGAGTCTGTGCATTGGATACTTTAATTCACCTTGATAGTAAAATCTCAACTAATCTACAACATTTCCTGTGCCTGGACCCAGCCCATCCTCCAGGCCAGAATTCTGAACAAGAGACCACTTGAAGGAATTAGAGTCTTTCCTGACTTAAGCTCCAGGTGAGAGCATGGGGGAGGTATTGAGACGTCTGAAATATTTTAGGACATAGAAGCATGAGTCTAGGGAGATGGCTCAGTCAGTAACATGCTTGTCATACAAGCATGAGAACCTGAGTTCCAATCCCCAGAACGCACCTTTAATGCCAGGTACAGCAGCACCCAGGTGTACCCCAGCACCAGGGAGAAGTTACAGTACATGTATGGGGTTTACTGGCCAGAACAGATCAGAGACATCAGGTTCAATAAAAAGCCATCTCAAAAAAATGAAATTGGAAATGACTGAGGAAGATACCTAACATCTTCCTCTCCCCCATATACATCCACACATATCTGTGTATACGTACTACCCCACATACATTCACACACGTGCACATACATACATATACACAAAAAAAGAGGAAAGGAAGGGAAGATAGAAAGCAAAAGGTGATAGAAACACCTTGTGCTAAGGCACTGGGGTAGCCACAACTAGGAGAACTAGACCATTGAGCCAAAAGGTGGCAATAGGGAAAAGTCAATGGGTAGACCATGTCAGTCTGGTACACCTCAGCATTTACCATTTAATCAATGACTCTGGCCTTTGGGTCATTTCCTGGCACATGTGATTGGCACACACAAGGCCCAAGGGACAATCAAAGACAATCTGTACTTCTTAAGAGGCCCACAAAGCAATGTCTCAGAAAAAAGAAAGCTCCACTCCACCCAGTCAGCATGGATCCCTTTGTAGCTTTGTCAGAAGATGGAGGAGTAGAGAGCACTGGCTGGGCACTGGCCAGCAGTATGCAAATCTGCCTTCGTTCATGCCACAGCCACAACTGGGCTGTTTCTCAGTCTCCTTTACAGGGAATTGAGACCATAGCACGGGCTGCTGCCAGTGAACAGAACGAACTGACATCTGCCACATGCAGGCCTGTCCTGGATTCTCTCTAAACCCATCTGCTGGCTGAACTTTGGTGCCTCAAAGCCACCTATTACAGAGAGCAATGAGGCTGTCAGTCAGTGGGGCTCTGTGAGCCAGAGCCACACCCTTCCTCACCATATCTTTGATCAGATTTCATGTGAGGAAAAAGTAAATTCATAGAGCTTTTGGAGTGTATATGTTATAATGGTACTGTGGTTACTTAGTGTCTAGGCTGGCATTTGACCTGTTTCTTCAAGGGATGTCATGATTCATTTTCCCCTGGAGTTGTGGAAAGTCAAATGCCTAGCATTAGAGAAATTGCTCAGCCAGGAAAGTTGTGCAAGCATGAGAACCCCCAGCACTCATGTAAAAAGCCAGGCACTGTAGCGTGTGTCTATATCCCAAGGCTGGAGGTAGTGGACATAGGAAGATCCCTCGAGCTCACTGACTTGTCATATTCAGTGAGAGCCTCTCTATCAAAAAAATTAGTGGAGAAAAGTCAGTGAAGATACCTACCATCAACCTCTGGCCTCCACACACATACTATGCACACAGGACACACAGAGACACACATGTGCCTTTGACTCATAAAACTGGGTACTCGTGGAATTCCCCTGCTAGAATGATGGATTTGGCTAGGAGACCATGAGCTTTAGGATCCCCTTTACCCTCTCTTTGAGAATCTGCTTTGTTCGGTTAAAAATATCCTTCTCCCCAACTTCTCTGGAACTAGGAGCAGCTATAGGCCTGAGAATAACCAGTGAGATTTTACCAGCAGAGCTTTCAAGAAAGATATGATGTTCCATAAAGTTAAACCCTATTAAAGGACTCACTTCTTCATTTCCTTGCTTTTTTCCTAGTGTTTCCTGTGCAAATTTTGTATGTGTATATTGAGGGACAACAGCCACTTTATGGCTCTGAGAATGAAAGTCACACCTTGACAACAATAGGTTGCTCAAAGGACCTCAGACCTTTGATTACTTGATCCACACTCTCAACTACATAACCCTGGAATTCCTTAAAAATTCCTAAAATTGAATTGCTTGTTTCAATACTTTGTCCCTGTCATCATGCTGCTGGGAAGGTGCCAGAAGCAAGGACCTGCATTTTGAGATCTGTATTTTGTTTACACCCATCTTAAGTTCACAAGTAAGATAGTCATCTTTGCAGGCAAGTTCCGGACCTAGGACATTAGCCTAGTGAGACTTGCAGGCACCAGGCTTTTAGGAAACATTAACATTTTCCTTTGATAGTCAACAAGCACGGACTCTCAGTATTTACTTATCAGCTAGGGATGTCTCCAGGCCTGAATTCCAGCAGACCTGACACACTCCCTTCCCCCTTGCCCTTTGCTATATAACAGCTTTGGAGTATAATAAACTCTAAACTCACCAGCTTGATCAGAAAGCCTGTCTTGCTGTCATTCCTTGTGTCTCTTGTCCCCCGCCCCCATTCTTCTTCCCTAGGTTTATCAGAGACCACCGTTCATACCCCGCTGGTCGGGATAGGAAGGCTGTGGAAAACTTTGGACATGGCCTACCTGGTGGTGGTTGTGCTGTAAGAGCTGGGCTTATGGATTATAGTCCCACCTGGTTTATGCTCAGAAACCATGGTTCGCTCATTCTGCCACACATAATGAATAAAACATGCCAATATGCATTAATAAAAATAAAGCCGTTCCCCACTTTGTGAGCCCCAAGAGCAGGCTCTGAAATCAGACTCTAGGGCTCATAAACACTGGGTCTGCAAGGGTAAGTCTCCTATATAATGTAATAGTGTAAATCAGAAGAGAGATGGGCTCTTGGGGAAGGTATAGCTCCACTGGACTCGCAACTTGGAGGAAAGCTTGGAACTTTTAATTATATTAAGGATTTGTCCAGCAATCAGACTTACACAAGCATCCAGGACTTGGGTGCTGGGTGGGCCTCAGCTTCCTTGGCCAGGTACTATTTGTAATGGAAAAATTAAAAATGCTGCAGGATTCCCGGTGGCAGTAGGCAGCAGAAATGCTGTAGGTCCCCAAGCGGTGGTAGCAGGCCATGTGGTGGCAGGCAGCGGGCCCTGAGAGCAGCCAGTCCCAGGCAGAGACGGCTGCCAGTCCCTGAGCGGTGGCTGGTCCCAGGCAGGGAGACACGTGGCAGGCAAGCAAGAGACAGAGACATGGGTAGGCACACCATGCAGAGTAAAGTTGAACATTTATTAGGTGCGTTATCAAGGGGAAGGAAAAAGGGGGGAGAGAGAGAGAGTAGAGAGAGAAGAGAAAGAAGAGAGAGACAGAAGTGGGGGAAAGGGAGAAGTGGGGAGAGAGGCAGAAGCTGCGTCTCCGAGAGGAAGATGGAAAAGAGAGAGAGAGCTCAGGCCGGAAGCTGAAGATCAGCCTGCCTCAGCAGATGGGGGAGGAAGGGGTGTGGCTTGTCTCTTAAAGAGACAGAACAATCATTACACTATTGAGCAACAAATAGGCCCTCTGCACCCTGGCCCTACCACTCACTTACTATATTGCCTATGCCAAATTAATTTAATGATTTTGCCTGAATCATTTATCTAAAAGGTAAAGTTAATAGTGATTTTCCTTATGAATCATATTTTGAATTAGTACAAGAGTGTCTAGACTTCTGATAACATGTTCTTATATTATTATGTAATACAATATAAATGTGCTGTGTGCATTTCTAACTGTCTACAGAGTTGTGTGATTCACAGGCTACAGATTGGACACAACTGGTGTAGAGGTCCCTTTTAAGAAAGAGGGTAAGCCTTGTATTAGCTACTTTCCTCAGGCAAAAGCAGTATAAGGAAGGATTATTTGGGTTGACAATTTGAAAGGATATAGCCTTGCACCACAAGAAAAGCACTACAGTGGGAGAAGCTTACAGCTGTGTTAATGTGAGACTGAGAAGGCCAGCTACATCACAGTGCTCAGGAAACAAAAAGAGAGCTCAGGCCAGAATCAGGCCAGAGTTATAACTCACAAGCCTATTTGTAGGGCCCTACAACCAGGAAGCTCTTGACTGAAACACTCCACAGCACCAAATAGTGCCACCAGCTGCTACCACTCAAACACACAATCCTGTAAGGGACATTTCACATCAAAACCTGAAAAAGCCTCACTGTCCCAACTTCCTCCCCTTCAGAGTTGTCTGTGTATTAAATGAGATGTCCAGAATCCAGTCCACAAACCAGGAAGGCTGATAGATCTGATCATTAGTGAGCCAACGGCTGTTAGCACCATCCACATCATGGTCATTTTCCTTTCACTGTTATTTTTTAAAGCCCTGAAATGTTAACCAGCAAACCAGGAGCAATTGTTTTTAAATTTATGCTGTGATTGAATAATGGCCTATACTATGCTTCCACCCATCCTAAAGAGCTTCTCTTCTATCTCAAATAAAACCCAAAATTCCACTTTAATTCTGAGTGTCCTTCTGTCATCCCCACAGCCACATTAGTCCAGAGTGGAAGGCAGCTGCCAAAAGATCTGCCGAGCCAGTTGTGAATGACTTGTCAAAGGGCCATCTGGATTTACTGTCACATCAGCCCAGAGTAGGCAGCAGGGGTAGAGTGTGGTCTGGGTTGTCTTATAGAAGGAAGTGAAGGCTGTGCCAGGAATATCAGGGCTGCATAATCCTGTTCAGTAACCCACGAGGCAGGACCAGGAAGTTGGTGTCTCCATCTGTGTAGAATATTGGAACAACACCTTGAATATAGAGCTTAGGAGGTATCAGATCCAAGGACAGGTGAAACAATGTGACTCCTCCTTTCTTCTCACACTTCCAGCTGTAACAGGTGTGGCATTGGAGGGGATCCTCTAGAAAGTGTTCCTTAGTGAGATCATCATAGGTATGGGAAGAAGCCTGAGAGATGGATTGGTTCTACATAGGCTTGAACACAGTCTTCAGAGGAAGGAAAGAGGTACTCCCCAGGAAACATGAGGTGACATGGCAGTGGAGAATGAGACATGAAGAAGTGAGAAGCCAAGATGTTGGAGATAGACAGAGAATAATGAAAGGAGCAATTACACTCTTAGGTGGCCAGTTGACCTAAGAAAGTTGTGGTCCCTCCAGATCCTGTCAATAATGACTAAGTATCCTCCATGAATCTCCAGTTACATCGAATGCTTAATGATGTTAGTGTTGACCAATCCATCTAAGAGGTGTAAAGAGCAGCTAAGATTGTACAGCTCGGCTCTTGGTGTGCTAAACAGAGACATTTTCAGTAACCTCAGAAATCTGGGGACACAGAGCCTCCAAGACTCACAAAAAACCCAGGATAGGCATTGTAATTCCTTGGGTATTGAAAGGTCATTTATACCTTAGAAAAAACACAGGTCCCAAAAAAGACAAATATCTGCATCCAAGGACAGTTGGTCAAGAGGTTTGACCATTTCATCCTTCAGTGGAGTACAAGGTCCCAAAGAAACTTAGGACAAGACTCATCCAGTAACTGTGGTTTCTCTCAGCACTTCTCACCCTAAACCTCTCTGGCCCAGGGATGGGACTTTGCTTCCCTTTCCCCAGCTTCTAATTCCTATATAAACTTGCTAGCCATGTGCTCTCTTGGCTTTTTGGCTCTGTTGGCTCTTCCTTTCTTACTCACTCTCCCCATCTGTTATGCTTTTCTGTGGGTCCCCAGCAGCTTGCTGCAGGGTCGAGACCACATGGGCGGGTCCCCAATGGTTCCAGCCCTGTGGCGGTGGCAGCAGCCAGGAGAGAGATATGCCATGTAGAGTAAAGTTGAACATTTATTAGGTGGGTTATGGAGGGGAAAGGGAGAAAGGGAGAAGAGGAGAGAGAGAAAGACAGAGAGAAAGACAGAGAAAAGGGAGAGGAGAAAGAGAGGGGGAGAGAGGAGAAAGGGGCAGCTGCCTCTCCGAGAGGGGGGACAGAGAGAAAGAGAGAAAAAATGGGAGTCTGAGGCTGCAGGCAGGAAGGGAGTGGGCGTGGCTTGTCTCTTAAAGAGACAGAACAATCATTACATTCCCAGCTCTTTTTTATAATAAAAAGCAGTAGGGATTAGGCACCACAGGTTGAAGAAATTGGGGCAGTGGATTCTCAAGACTGCTTCCAGCTTATTTGTGGGCGTCATCTTTGGGGGGAACCTGAGAAGGCTGGGTACTGGCCACATCCTGGCATAGCTGGTCTCTTTGCTCCTGTCTGGTGTTTGTGGTATGGAAATGTTTGGTGTCTCTTATACCTGTTTAAGGTATTGGCAGAACAAAGAACAAAGTTAAATTAAGGGAAAAAAATTAGGACAAAAGGATTGAGGGGGATGTATCTGACCTGTTTTAAGGTGGATCCTTCAATTTGGCTCCCTGGAACTCACAAGAATTCTTTGGGTTTGTGAAAACAGAAGTTTTAGACATATACATTGTATAAACAGTAGCATATTTATGTTAGAATGATTGTGACAGATATTTTTGCATAATAAAAAGTATTTTTAAGACTATGGAAGGCATCATGAGAGAGAAATTTGATCTGAAACTTGTTTGATGAGGTTGTCCTTTTAGACTGACAAAACCTCTCAGCTATCAAACTGCATCAGAGATCTTTGAGAAGGATAAAATTTTACTTGAGTTACTGATTAAAAAATGACAGAGAACTTACTTGGTTGGCACCTAGAGCTACTCCTCAGGGTCCTCCATGATCGCTAAAGGTTGCATTTGCCTTTTGCTGTTTAGCACAGGGCCTGCCAGGCTCCAGAAGATCCTGTGGGCTAAGAAATATGTAGGAAGACAAGCCTACCTTTACCTGAGCAGCTAGGCTGTCAATTCCAGCGATTCTGTCCATGTCTGGAGATCTTTAGTTTAGATGAAAGGCAGTTTTGCCCAATGTTTAGCACTTGACAGTTACAGTGAACTGCGGATGGACGTTGTTCTGTGTCCATTTGTCTTCTGTCTTCTTTGGAGGAAGTAGAGTTCTGCTGTTAGGAGCCAACCTGTCTCTTTTTGTTATGAAAAGTTTTTTAATAAATGCCATATTTTTCAGATCTCTGAGCAGTTGAGGGCTGTTTATTAGGTATAACTACATCTTAGAATCTGCCTGGAGACCTGGGTCTGAGCTTGACCATATTGGCTCTCAACTTAACAGGTAAGATTTATGCTCATAAAATGACAGAAAGAAGATAAAACTGCTTGCAATAGAAGGTTAATGGCAGAGCTGACAACAGTAGAGAACAGCTTAATATATTTTGTATATTTTTCAGATCTCTGAGTAGTTGAGGGCTGTTTATTAGGTATAACTACATCTTAGAATCTGCCTGGAGACCTGGGTCTGAGCTTGACCGTATTGGCTCTCAACTTAACAGGTAAGATTTATGCTCATAAAATGACAGAAAGAAGAAAAAACTGCTTGCAATAGAAGGTTAATGGCAGAGCTGACAACAGTAGAGAACAGCTTAATATATTTTGTAAGAAACTTAAAAGTACATACCAGCTTAAAACATGAGACTTATTGTTTTTGTAGTCTGAATTGAGATGAAATGAACAGTTATAACATTAAGTATAGGTGCATTTAAGTTACATGTATGATCACACACAGAGAGAGAGTGAACAGGAATTGGGCAAAGTGGATGGCCCTACCAAAGGCATGCCATTGTATAAAACATACATGCAACAGAGTCAGCAAGAGGAATTTGAAGGCAAAAATATAAGTCAACTGGGGGATAAGGCAGGGTATACTTTAGTAAAGATGGGAGAACCTGGTCACCTGACCTGGCTCAGTGGTAAGGTAAGAGAGGTAACACTGGAGACCCAGGCAGGGAATACCTCAGTAAAGATGGTGAAACTTGGTTACCTGACCTGGCTCTCAGCCAAGATGGCGATGAAGTCACCAGACCCCAACCCCAGTGTAAATGGCGTGGTCACATGTTGTATGGAAAAGTCACAATTTTTGAGATGCAGGGATTTTAAGCTTAATAAGAGAGACCTAGAGGTGTGATCCACCCTGTGGCTGAGCCGCCCTGGCACAAGCCGCAGAGTGGAGCAAAAGGCTGGAACTGAAAAAAACTGCACCATGCCACGGCTGGAATTGAAAAAAAAGGCTAGGGGACAGACAGGGATGGCTGCTACCCACAGCAGAAATTGTGTAAACCCATGAAACACCACTAGGCACACAATGAGGTGTCCCTCGACTGTGGGCGGGGTGTGAATCGGTGCAAACACCGCAGGGCATCCCCTGATGTTGGGTGGGGTGTTATGACCTGCCTGGATCTGGTCCAGGTGACTCAGAAGCCAGAGAGGCCAGAGGCCACTCTGAGCAGCCTTTTATGGTGAGGGAAAAAAGAAAAGAAAAGAAATGGGAAAAAAGAGAGAAAGAAGGATCTGAGGGACCCTGGGCCCTCAGGCATGGATGGATTGGCCCTGGGCCATTCCAAACACAATTAAAGCTAAGGGAAGCAATCCATAGGTGAATGCCAGTGAAGGGAACAACCACTGCCTTGAAGACCGTGGTTGGGGGCAGTCCCCGCGTCTCTAAGAACTCTAGAGGGTTGCTGGGAGCTCAACTGGTCAATTCCTCAGGTTCAAAGAAACAGTTAAGTTGACCAGAATGGGAACACTCACCATTGGTCAGAGAGGTCGAGCTGAGGCCTATGGAACACGTGGGTTGTTCTCAAGAAAATCCCCAGTTGCGATTCCAGTCCCAGGAGTCCGGGGGCAGATCCGGAACCCAGGGCAGGGGCCTGGGGCTGGAGATTCCAGCCCCGGGAGAGGGGCTTGGGACGGGAAAATCTCCCAAGTCTTACGGCACCAATGTTATGCTTTTCTACAGGTCCCTGGCAGCTTGCTGCAGGGTCGAGACCATGTGGGCGGGTCCCCAATGGTTCCAGCCCTGTGACAGCGGTGGCGGGTGGGAGAGAGAGAGAGCTACGCCATGTAGAGTAAAGTTGAACATTTATTAGGTGGGTTATGGAGGCGAAAGGGAGAAGGGGAGAAGAGGAGAGAGGGAAAGAGAGAGAAGAGAGAGAAAGAAAGAGAGAAGAGAGAGAGAAGAGAAAGAGGGGGGAGAGAGGAGAAAAGAGAAGCTGCCTCTCTGAGAGGGGGCACCGAGAGAGAGAAAGTGGGGGTCTGAGGCTGCAGGCAGGAAGGGAGTGGGCGTGGCTTGTCTCTTAAAGAGACAAAACAATCATTACACCATCTATCTTTCCTCTCATAGCCCAGTTCAGTCTGGACCCTTCCAGATACCTCTAGCTTTACTTTCCCTCATATCTACAATAAAAAAAACCTCCTCAACCATACCTAGGAGTCGTCATGTCCTCATTTTCATTCATATGGTGCTGAAACCTGGGAAAGGCATATGTGAGCTCCCTTTCAATGAACTCAGCCTCTTCCCTAATAGAACCAAACTGCTGACTTGACTCTCTTAAAGTACAGATCATTTGTTTCTACTGGCTTCTGCCACCCACTAAATTTGAGTCCAAATTCTAGAGTCAGCCTCTTTATCCCCTTCTTTCCTCCACCTGCTTTAATCACTGTCTCTTTTTATTCACTCAGCAAATGTCTGTAGGTGGAAGATTCCTGTGCCGACTGTCTGGGCTCAAATACCTGGCAGCCACTTCCCAAATTACCACACAGAGGTTTAATATAAATTACAAATGTTCAGCCGATAGTTCAGGCTTATTACTAGCTAACTGTCACACTTAAATTAATCCATATTTCTATTTATGCTTTGCCATATGATGGTACCTTATTAACATGGCACCTTCATCTCCTGCTCCGTCTGTGTCTGACTGGTGACTCCTCACTCCACCCTTCTCCTTGCCATCATCCTTAACTTGGTCACCCTTTGTAATGATTGTTCTGTCTCTTTAAGAGACAAGCCATGCCCACTTCCTCCCCCATCCGCTGAGGCAGGCTGATCTTCAGCTTTCAGCCTGAGCTCTCTCTCTTTTCTGTCTTCCTCTCAGAAAGGCAGCTTCTGCTTCTCTCTCCACCCTTCCCCTTCCCCTGCTTCTCTCTCTCCCCCTCTCTCTCTCCTTCTCTCTCTCTCTGTCTGCTCTTCTCCCCTTCACCCTTCTCCCTCCATAACCCCCTGAATAAATATCCAACTTTACTCTACATGGCATGCCTATCCATGTCTCTGTCTCTTGCCTGCCCACCACGTGTCTCCCTGCCTGGGACCAGCCACTGCTCAGGGACTGGCAGCTGTCTCTGCCTGGGACTGGCTGCTGTCAGGGCCTGCTGCCTGCTGCCACATGGCCTGCTACCACCACTTGGGGACCTATAGTATTTCTGCTGCCTACTGCTGCTGGGAATCCTGCAGCATTTTTAATTTTTCCATTACACCCTTCCTATACTTCCTGTTTAGCTACTGACCAATCAGCATTTTATTAAACCAATTTGAGTGAGAAATCTTTACAGTGTACAAGAGGATTATTACACAGAAAATGTCTCTCTGGCTTCTGGAGCCTGTTACATTCTTCTGGAGCACCCATCACCTGGGCATCTTTCAGCTTAGACACTCTTATGCCTATACTGAAACCTTCCCTTCTCCCAAAAGCCTCTCTCAGTCTACCCCTTCAGCTGTTTTCTCCTCTACCTGCCCCAACAACTCATCTCTCCTCCTCTACTGGGTGTCACCCTGGAGCTACCTGTTTTGTCTACTATTACTACAAAAGCCACACTAGTATACCAGAAAGCTCCACTCACCACACCAGGCCTTTAATCATGGGCAAATGGTCACCACCCCTCTGTGATTGGGGACATTTCCCTCTGAAAAAAAAATCTCTCAGTCTGCTTGGAGATGCCCCAGATTGAAATTCTTGTCACCATGACATTTACTGCCAGAAGCAAAGACCTACCTGTATTTTGAGATCTGCATTTTGTTTACAGCCATCTTAAGTTCACAAGTAAGATATTCACCTTTGCAGGAAAATTCCGGACCTAGGACATTAGCCTAGTGAGACTTGCAGGCACCAGGCTTTTAGAAAACATTAGCATTTTCCTTTGTTAGTCAACAATCACAGACCCTCAGTATTTACCTGTAGGCTAGGGATGTCTCCAGGCCTGAATTCCACCAGGCCTGACACACTCCCTTCCCCCTTGCCCGTTTGCTATATAACAGCTTCTGAGAAATAAAAAACTTGGTGGCTTTATCAGAAATACTGTCTTGCCGTCATTTCTCGTGTCTCTTGTACCCTCCATTTCTCTCCCCTAGGGAGCACCGTTCATATCCCGCTGGCCGGGATAATTTACCATCCACCACACCCCACCCCCAACTCTCTTTGTTCTCAGCTCTGTCCTGCTGGGGCTTCCTCTCACCTCTCCCTAGCAACCACAGTCCTGCAGCTTCTCTATAACATTCTCTACATCTATGTCATTGTCCTGTCACAGCAGGTCAGTTTTCCCAAGTTCCTTCTCTACAGGAAAATCTCTCAGACCTCCTGGGTCTGGCAGTGGAAGCCCTCTGCTGTCCTGTGCAGCAGCTGAAGATGTGATGCTTTCTTGGGTGAGAGTTGAAGACCTATGTCCAACCCTCTCCCCAACAAAATCATTGAGACCGTGAGAGCCTGCAGTAACAGTCTAGGTAAATGGTCACTTTAATTGATACAGAGGCTTCTATTACCTGCTATAATTTGTCCTTCTCAGATCTCTGATGGTGTCGATAGCTAACTGTAGCTTAATCAGTTTAATAGCTACAAGCAAATCAGATCCTCCCTTCAAGGTTACAGCTGCCTGGTCAGTTAACTTCATCTGTAAAAGTCAGGCCTCACTTCTTTCTAGAGCAACTAAGTCTTCTCTTGAGAAAGGCAGACTCAGAAATTTACCTTGCTGAAAGAGCTCACACTAAAAAGATAAACTCACAAAACAGGTTTCAATGTAACTTTATACTATTCCTTTATTTAAAGGAACTTGCCTTACAATGACTGCTCTCAATAATCAACCACTTTGTCTCATAGTAAATGATTAGATAAAAGAAGAGCATTAACGCTTTTAACCCAGAATCATTTTGGGGGAGGGTCCCCAAGCTTCTTCTATGACTCAAAAGGCATGAGTCTACTACTTTTTCTACAAGGAGGGTTTTCAATACAGATTACAAACAGTGATAATGCTAATATATCTAAAACTTATATCTCTTTTAATAAACCTAAAATTTTTATATAAGCTTCGGGGATTCATGAGACTTGGATCTACCCATTACAGGATTCTGGATAAGTGTTCCTGTAAATCAACAACCTAAGATTTCTTTCCCTACTTTCTATTCCAGTCTTGGGACTCTTTTCCTCTCTTCAACTATCAGGACCATGGGCATGGATATTTCAAGTATACACACAAGACAAAAATTTGCCTTCTGTCCCAGCAGATTTCCAATCAACTGCAGACTAAAACTACTGGAAAAACTGGCTGCAATGTGCCAGTACCAGGTAATCCTTTGGAACCTGTATCCTCCCAAGAGGTCTGCACTGCCCTATCTCCAGGTTGTTTACAGAACCTGGGTGACAAGCAAAACAGATGTCCCTTAACCCTAGCCCTCACTCCCCTCTCTCTTCCAAGCTTTAACCAATATCCAGCCTCCCCGGGTCTCTGACAATGACTCCCAAATTCCACCTAAGAAGCAGTTACAGAAAAGATTATGTTGCCCTTATCATCAACAAAAAGGCTGGGATGTCAGGTCCCAAAGAAACCTGAGACAAGTTTCACTCAGAACCTGTGGACTCTCCCAGCACTTCTCACCCCACCCCTCACCTTAAACCTCTTCAACCCAGGCACAGGGCTTTGCTTCTCTTCCCCCAGATTTTAATTCTTATATAAATGTGCTATTTTAACCATGTGCTCTCTTGACTCCTCTCTTGGTTCTGTCTTGAACTCTTTGTCTTCTTGGGTCTCTTTTCTTCTTCTTTCTCTCTCTCCTCTCTCTCTCTCTTTCTGTTTTCAAGGCTCTGTTCAGTCTGTATCCTTCCAGATAGCCTCTAGCTGTACTTTTCCTTATATCTACAATAAATATCTTCTTTTCAATGATACCTAAGAGTTTTCATATAATTGATTTCATTCAGAGAGCACCCAGAATAGGCACACAAAGCTACCATGCAAACCCATCTCCATACTTACAGGCTGCCTGACCTTAATCAAGCTTCCTGACTCCTCCATCTGTCATAATACCTGGTTCCTAATACTCTTCAGCCACTTCTCAGGGGTTGTGAGGGAGCCTGGTATGTGCTTATTCAATGCAGTCCTTATACTGGACATGACACAGGCATAGACCAAGGGACTTCTATGTGAGGAAACTCTGTCTCTGCAGAAGACTGGGGGGAAGGATCTTACCAGTCATCTACCCCAGATCTTCTAATATGATTTGCATCACCCACCCTGATGTGCCATATAAAAGTGACTACAATGGACAGAGATATCAGTGGAAACAGTTTACAACTGGCACAATCAGATGGACATCTCTGTGCACTGCTCTGTGTGGCTATGAATATAAGATATGCTGAATGGGATTGCCCACAGGTTTAAGCAACCCATGGTGAGCCTCAGGACATCAGCATGTGAACTCAGAGAAGGCCAGACTTGGATCTCTGCTACCACACCACATATATAGTGGTAAAAGCTTCCTTCCTTCCACGAGCTTCAAATTCCTCAGCTGAAAGTGTGTGGATCTAGAGACAATGGTGCGTGCTTGAAATCCCAACATTCAGAATATAGGAGGGTCATTACAAGTTTGAAGCCAGCCTGAGATACAGTGAGTCCTAGCCTGCACTGTTGAATATTTATCTCTACATAAATAAATACACAGGGGTTAAGAACTAGACAACAGGGCTGAAGTCACGGTGGAAGAGAGCAAGGCTAGAGTTGGGAAGAAACATGTTTCTTTTTTGTCCAACCACGGACTGACTGCTTAGGGAGCTTTGAGGCATAAGCACCTTGGACTCAGACATCATCAAGCAGAGCCTTTGTTCACAGTGCGCTTGGACAGAGACAGGTCTGTGTTCTCTTCTACTCCATCACAGGACACATGTGGGTCAGGGCTAAGCTTTAAGGTGCAAACACAGTCCCTCCAATACCATCCACCTTCATGCAGTTCTCTGGGGACAGCCATCTCGGGTCGCACACATGAGCCCTGTTCTTAGTCCCCTTTAAGATGATGGCAGCAATTGCATCTTCCCTGTGGTTTTCATGAGAACTTCCTGTTGCTGCTCCCAAACCCTCTGCTTGCTACTTTTATTGTCACTATTGGAGCTTTACCATAGAAATGAAAGCCATCACTTCAGAGTTCATGTAACAACACAGGTAGAGAAACTGGCACATAGGAGGAACTCTGCTTGAAGGTAGAAAAGCCCTATCTAGACACTAACTGTAATGTTCTGTCCTGTCTCTTTAAAAGACAAACCATGCCCACTCCCTTCCAGCTTCCAGCCTCAGTCTCCCTCTCTCTTGGTCCCCCTCTCTCAGAGAGGCAGCCTCTCTCCCCCTCTCTCTTTCTCTTCTCTCTCTCTCTCCCTCTCCCCTTTTTCCTTCCCCTCAATAACCCACCTAATAAATGTTCAATTTTACTCTGCATGGTGTATCTGCCTCTCTCTCTCACCTGCCACTGCCACCACATGGCTGGAATCATTGGGGACCCGCAGCCACATGGAGACATGCTGGCATGGTCTCGGGCACCCGCCCCGCCTGGGACTGGCTATTTTGGGACTCACTGTCCCCTGCCTGCTGGGGAACTCGTGACAAAAGCATTACATTTTGGTGCCATGACTCGGATAGGCTCTGCCACTCCAGTTGGGATCCTGAATCAGTTTTTTTTTTCCTACTCCCACCACAGGCTTCACAGCTTTGATCGGTGAGTCTCCCCCATTCTGCTATGGTTGCTTCCCATAGCAGCTAAAATCATGTTTGGACTGACCTGGGGTCAGTCAGCCCGCTAGCACTGTACATTCTATGCAGTGCATTTGACAGATTCTTCTTTTTTTTTTCCATTTCCTTTCCTTTTATTTCCCTCGCTGTAAAAGGCTGCTCAGAGCTGCCTCTGACCTCTCTGGCTTCCAGTCGCCCCTAACTGGATCCAACCAAGGCCTTACCTTCCCACTCATGGCCCAGGGAGGACACCCCCCATGAGTCTTGCAAAGGTCATGCTGATTCACACCCCGCCCACAGTTGAGGGACGCCTCACTGTGCGTGCTTAGTGGTGTTTCACGGGTTTACACAATTTCTGGCTATTTTGGGACTCACTGTCCCCTGCCTGCCAGGGAACTCGCGACAAAAGCATTACACTAACTCTTTTGAATCTTTAGACAGTCATCGTCCCATTGACCTGTGCTATAAAACAATTCTGTAGCCATTTTAGCTCTTCACCTTCAAAAGTTTTGTCTATAGGGTTTAAATATTCCATTTCTGGTCAACCATGCAACCATGGAAACTGAATGATAATTTGAAAAGGCAGCAAACAAATTAGCTTGCAAAGCCCCCACAAATGATATCATCACTGGAGTGTTTAAGCCTCAGATATTCTTGCCACTTCAGCCAAGGCCTTTTTCAACAACTTTTATAAATCTGCACTTATATGTTCCATATCCAGCGTCTACCCCTAAGATACTCTGGCCAGACTTAACATCAATTTTCAGCCCTAAAAACTCAAGGCCAAGTTCACATGGGTGAAGCTTTCCATCAACCCAGTAGGTACATTTGCCCTCTCATCTAGGGCAAAGTCAGATGAGCAGGTCTCTTAATTCCCACGTCTAATTCCTTCTTGGGTAGCCCAAGAATAACAAGTAGTGGTATCATAGGGGGGTGGAAAGAGAGAGAAATCATTCAGAGTGAACCAAAGGGTTTACGTTTCAGAAGGATAGTCCATGATTATCATGGTGCTGGAACAATAGCTGAGATCTTATGTCTATCCTCAGGCACAAAGAAGAAAGAGAAAGATTAGGTCTATCTTGGACTTTTTAAACCCATCCCCAGTGACACACCTTTTCCAAAAAGACCACACCTCCTACTTCTTCCAACAGTCTACCAACTGGGAACCAAACATGAACCTATGGGGGCCATACTCAATCAAACCACCACCCTTGATGTGGTTAGGAGCCTGGTCATGCACCAAGGCCAAGAGAGCAAATGGAATCAGCTACACATGAGCTGAAGACAAGCATAGGCAGATTCCAGAAGCTTTACATAAGCCCCATCTATGTGTGACTCCCATTTCTTTTGGAAATTACCCTTAGTCCATTCAACAGCTCTCAATAGTGTTCCCTACAGCTTGACATGCCATGTTTTTGGAGTTAGTTTATTTGCATACAACTTAGTGCATACTATTATTCTCTAGGCCCCAGAACCTAAGAAGTGTGTGTGGGAGATCAGCCTCCCATCTCCACTGCATCTTCTGTTCCATTCGACCAAGCCCAACAGTGTTCTTAACACCTAACATGTGGCCATCAGAAAGCAGACACTGCTGAACTCAAATCTTCTTTTTATTTTCTATTTTTCCATAGGGCCATGACAATTTATACCAGTTCCCATGAATTTAGAAACTTCCCTAGTTATATTTCAACAGAAAAACCTCATCACTTTCTCTTCTCCAAAACAAAAAATTTACTTTTTGTTAAATATTCCACTGTAGATAATATCATTTAAGATTGTGATAGATGAGGTAAAGGAAGTACAGTAGTGGAGAAAAAAAAACAAGTCAGGTGAAGGCTCCAGTGCATGCTCAATCAATAATTGTTCAGTAAAGTAGGTGAATACATTAAGGACCCTGTATGTTTTTCTCCTCCTCTTAAGGTCAAATTTCTACCTCTGCCTCATCCCCCTACCTCTCTGTTTTCTTCCTTGTCCTGAGTCACATGAATTAACTGAGGGACTCTCCCGCCTATCGAGCAAATGTAAGAGGTCCAAGGCAACAGGATAGCTGTGTACAAAGGAGTCACCAAGAAGCTCAGAGTCCCCTGTACTGCATCTTCATCTCTGAGCAAAGTCAGAGCTATTGTGCCCGTGTCCTGGCCCATGTGGAATGAGTCAGGGTCTTTCCATTCAAAGAAATAGCAAGTCACACATCACATTGGTAAAACCTTAATGAGAAGACCTTAAGCAGGGACTGGCATTGAGGATCTTTGGGAAATTCCATCTATGGCAGGGTGGCTATTTGCTCAAATAAAACAGGAAATGTATTATTTCTAATCAAAAGAAAAAGGTGTCTATTAGAAAACAGTGGCCCAAAGTTGATATGCCATGCTTTGCTGATACCCATGGGAAGCCTGTCCCTTTCTAAATAGAAACAAACGAGTGGATTTGGAGGCAGACAGAGTGGGGAGAATGAGAGGAGAGGAGGGATGGGAAACTATGGTCAGGATGAAATTAATTAATTAATTAGATAGGAAATGGTGGCCCCAAACCATGTCTAAATTTTTTCTGAAAGTTCAGCCCTGGGAAAGTATCATTGACTGCATTCCCTACCTCTCTGAATCATCCTTTTTTCTTTTCCATATAACAAGTTCCTACTCCACTTAGAGAACCCAACTCAGATGATTCCCATCACCATTCAACCATCCAGAGCCACTTATGCTGAGGTCTGTGTGGTGTGCTAAGTCCTATGAAAGCCTCGCCGTGGTCTTCAGGCAAAGCATGAGCACAGGGTCTGATACTCATGAATATACTCAGTAATGGTGCTATAGTCACTATTGTCATTTTAAAGACATGTGGACAGGCCATTCCCATGAGGGATGGCGGTGGGTCACCTAAGGCCTCAGTGGTTCCCCTTGGTGGGTGAGAGACAGACAAATACTCCATACAGAGAGAGTTTGGGTATAGAATTTATTTAGTGGGTTATGGAGGGAAAAGGAAAGAAGGAAGGGGGAAAATGGAGAAGGGGGAAAGATGGAGGGGGGAGGCAGAAGTTGCCTCTTCAGAAGAAAGGCAAAGGAAAAAGAGAGAGCAGGCTAGAGAGGAGGTAGGAGATCCCTTGCCTCAGGGGAATGGGGGTGAGAATGGGTGGGGCTTGTCTCTTAAAGAGACAAGGTACCCAGGTGACAGACCAGGTCAGCAGATTACAACAGTCACTGCTGCCCTCGTATCATTACTGTTTTGTTTACTATTTCCCCAAAATTTCTGTGGGAACAGGCTATATGGTCTGTCAGCAAGTTTGGAGAGACAATGGACCTCTACCTGAGCCCTGAGTGCCACTTTCTCATGTGACTTTGGCCATGCTTATCTTCTCTAAGACTGTTTCTTCATCTATTGAAATGGAATGTCAGCAGTGCTTCTTAATAGTGGTAACTTTTTAAAACTCTATGATCTGTGAAAATTTTGTTATTTTGCTGTCATTGTATCATCAGAGATGGTCACCATGGGTCTCAGTCAGGAAGGAACTTAGCTCTAAGACAGAAGACCCTCACAGCAATATCACTGAAGGGCAGATTGATTTGGTTTCCAAATCAAGAGTCCAAAGTTGACAGAGATGGAGCAGAAGCTCACAAGGCCTCAAGATCCTCAAGCCTCTCCATCTCTAATGTGAGGATTACCTGGTGCCTAGTCAGTGGGTGATGGAGATGTCTCTAATGGCAAGAAGTGGAGATTGAGAAAGGAAGAAAATCTTGCCCCTCAAGTACTTCCACATATCAGAAAATTAAGTGTTCCCCCACAAGTGCTTGCTGAAATCTGTGGACATTTTGCCCCAGAGCTCCTGGCTCAAAGACAGATTCACCTAATTAGATGCCAAATAGTTGTCTAATGGGGTCCTAAAGAGTCCAGCTCTTAAGAATCCCTCTCAGGGTTCAATTAAAAACAACACAATAAGCAAAAGAAAGTAAAATCTGAGGGTTAAGAACTCACAACATGTTCTTTCTATCCATGTTTCTTTATTCTTCTTCTTATTTCTTCTTTCTTATTCCTTGTTCCTTTGTTACAAATGTTCTCAGTAATATATACCCTTATAACCAGCAACTCCCCCAGCATGTTTCAGGGCTGAAATTCTTCCCCATAAAAATCAGATGACTTTTCACACACACACACACACACACACACAGAGAGAGAGAGAGAGAGAGAGACAGAGAGAGACAGAGAGAGAGAGACAGAGAGAGACAGAGAGAGACAGAGAGAGAGAGACAGAGAGAGACAGAGCGCAGAGAGAGACAGAGAGAGAGACAGAGAGAGAGCGCACAGAGAGAGACAGAGAGAGAGACAGAGAGCAGAGAGAGACAGAGAGAGAGACAGAGAGAGACAGAGAGAGAGAGCCATGGCTGTCAGCTCAAAGATTGAAGTGGTTTTAGTGCACATCCAGTGAACTCCTTAATGGAGAAAGTTAGTTAAGAAAGGAATTAAATCATCAGGGAATTCTAGAGGGGAAGTCTACTGAACTTCTCTACACTTTTATGTGGTTAGGTAAAGAGCTAAAAGGTTTATTTTCAGTAAAATTATGAATAGGACACAGATTGGTTTTTAAATCAGTACACCACTTTTTTCACCTCTTTTCTAGAGGATATCAGGTAACCAGGCAACCTATGTAAACAATGAGGAGGAAGCTAATGACTCCTAATCCGATTAGCACATTCACCAGATACTGAAATTTCTATGGGTCTAGGTCTGGAGTTTATACTTATTGCTCTAAGCGGTAGAAACAAAGAAGAGAGCCAGGCCTTTACATTATCAGTTCCGGAGGATGCTGCTATCAGCCATTCTGATCCTGGACCTTGTGGGTCTGTGGCGCCAGCTGGAAGGAAGTCTTTCTCCAGGTTGTAGTTAATTATCACTTCTGCTGTCCTTGAGAGTTAAACACAAGCAGTAAATTTCCTGAACTAAAATCATCAGTAAACTGAGGTGAAGGTGAGTGTAAAGAGATAGAAATCTTTTAAGTGAAGTAAAATCAGGGCATCTTATTCTCCTCTCTATTCTGAGCAGCTATGAATCAGCAGCTTTGGTAAGTAGTAATTCTGTGTCCTTGGATATCTGTGAATATTTTAAATGGGATGCTTTTGCCTGGACCGTAAACACTGATGAAATGCCTGCTGATAAAGATAATTGCAGGAAGGCAGATCTCAGCACTTACCTTAGGAGAGAGGATCCAAGGCCTGGCAGTGGGGAAATTGTTTTCCTTTTCTTTTTTTAATAGTTTTTATTGAGCTATACATTTTTCTCTGCTCCCTTCCCTACCACTCCCCTCCCCTTCAACGCTCTCCCATGGTCCCCACGCTCCCAATTTCCTCAGGAGATCTTGTCTTTTTTCTACTTCCCATGTAGATTAGATCCATGTATGTCTCTCTTAGGGTGCTCAGTGTTGTCTGGGTTCTCTGGGATTGTGATTTTTAGGCTGATTTTCTTTGCTTTATGTTTAAAAGCCACTTATGAGTGAGTACATATGATAATTGTCTTTCTGGGTCTGGGTTACCTCACTCAATATGATGTTTTCTAGATCCATCCATTTGTCTGCAAATCTCAAGATGTCATTTTTTCCACTGTGTAGTACTCCATTGTGTAAATGTAGCACATTTTTCTTATCCATTCTTTGGTCGAGGAGCATTTAGGTTGTTTCCAGGTTCTGGCTATGACAAACAGTGCTGCTATGAACATAGCTGAGCACATGTCCTTGTGGTACAATTGAGCATCATTTGGTTATATACCCAAAAGTGGTATTGCTGGGTCTTCAGGAAGGTTGTTTCCTAATTTTCTGAGAAATCGCCACACTGACATCCATAGGGGTTGTACCAGCTTGCATTTCCACCAGCAATGCAGAAGTGTTCCCTTTTCCCCACAACCTCTCCAGCATAAGTTGTCATCAGTGTTTTTGATCTTGGCCATTCTCACAGGTGTAAGATGGAATCTCAGAGTTGTTTTGATTTGCATTTCTCTGATAACTAAGGATGTTGAACATTTCCTTAAGTGTCTTTCAGCCATTTTAGATTCCTCTGTTGAGAGTTCTCTGTTTAGGTCTGTACTCCATTTTTTTTATTGGATTATGTGATCTTTTGATGTCCAATTTCTTGAGTTCTTTGTATATTTTGGAGATCAGACCTCTGTCTGATGCCAGGTTGGTGAAGATCTTTTCCTATTCTGTAGGCTGTCTTGTTGACTGTATCCTTTGCTTTACAGAAGCTTTTCAGTTTCAGGAGATCCCATTTATTAATTGTTTCTCTCCATGTCTGTGCTACTGGGGTTATATTTAGGAAGTGGTCTCCTGTGCCAATGCATTCAAGTATACTTCCCACTTTCTCTTCTATAAGGCTCAGTGTGGTTGGCTTTATGTTGAGGTCTTTGATCCATTTGTACTTGAGTTTTGTGCATGGTGATAGATATGGATCTATTTTCATTCATATCCAGTTATGCCAACACCATTTGTTAAATATGCTTTCTTATTTCCATTTTATATTTTTTGCTCCTTTGTCAAAAATCAGGTGTTCATAGCTTTGTGAATTAATATAACTGGGTCTTCAATTTGGTTCCATTGATCCTCCTGTCTGTTTTTATGCCAATACCAGGCTGTTTTCAGTACTGTAGCTCTGTAGTAGAGTTTGAAGTCAGGGATTATGAGGCCTCCAGAAGTTCTTTTATTGTACAGGATTGTTTTGACTATCCTGGGGTTTTTGCTTTTCTATATAAAGTTGAGTATTGTTCTTTTGAGGTCTGTAAATAATTTTGCTGGGATGGAAAACTGTTTTTACATGTAACTAGGGGAATGTGATCAGTAAGCCCCAAAAGCTTAGGAAACAGTTCTGAACTGTGGGAATTAATTCCCAAATATGTAACAGAAGGGAAGTCTGCTACAATGTCACTTTATTTACAAAACAATAATGCTAAAAAGTCTTGTTTTTTGATTTAAAACCTTCACCAAAAGCCCCTGACTCTGATGAGTCACTCATGAAAAGGTTGGCTAGTGACTGCTGTGAAATGTTGCAGCTTGCAGCAGTTGTCTGTAGATAGCCAAGAGCAAGACGTGGCCCCATCTGATGCTTACATCTTTGTCTGGCTCTGCTATGGGGAAAATGGTTGGTGGCAGGTGGCCTATGAACTGAAGAGAAAAGACCCCAAAGCTATGGGAATCCCCTGACTTCACAAGTTGCTGTGGAGACAATAAGCTTAAGGAAAACTTCCACAGAGTGGGGAAAGGGAGACCAGACTCAGGATCCATGGAGAGAATTGGACTAAAAGACACATTTTAATGCACAAAGATGGACATGACTTTTGTGTTGGCCTGGCTTACCAGGGAGCTCCATGCATCATTGGAATGATGCTTCTACATCAATATACAGCAGTCCACATCAATATACAGCAGTCCATGTCAATATACAGCAGTTCATGTCAATACACAGCAGTCCACGTCAATATACAGCAGTCCACGTCAATATACAGCAGTCCATGTCGATACACAGCAGTCCACGTCAATACACAGCAGTTCACGTTAATATACAGCAGTCCACATCAATATACAACAGTCCATATCAATATACAGCAGTCCATGTCAATACACAGCAGTTCACATCAATATACAGCAGTCCATGTCAATATACAGCAGTCCACATCAATACACAACAGTCCATATCAATATACAGCAGTCCACATCGATACACAGTAGTCCACGTCAATACACAGAAGTCCATGTCAATACACAGCAGTCCATGTCAATACACAGAAGTCCACGTCAGCACACAGTACTCCAAGTCAATATACAGCAGTCCACATCAATATACAGCAGTCCACGTCAATACGTAGCAGTCCACGTCAATATATAGCAGTCCACATCAATACACAGCAGTCCACATCAATATGCAGCAATCTCACCACAGTAGGAAGAGGTGGGAAGTGCAGTTGACCCTTGGATTACAGGCAGAGACTCTTTGGATCATTAGGGCCATTGAACAGGTCCACCACCCCAGCCAGCAAATAACAGTCTGAACTCGAACCTGGAGTTCCACACCCAATCCCTCTGTCCTTGACCATGAACATGGCCCAGTCAGTCCAGATACTGCATTTGGTGAGCTTGGGAGACCTGCACAGTTATTCAACCCTTAGAAAATGCGAGTCAAATGGCTCCACCATACTATCAAGACAAAAGAAATTAGTCTTTTTATAGTTCATCTTGATTCCCATAATGTTTCTTGAAAATATCATACATTTGCTGGCCTATGTGTTCAAGAGACAAAAAAATTTCAATGATCAAACAGAAATGTTTTTTTTTTTTAACTGGGAGGAAAAAACCCTGACTTTAAGAGTAAAAGACTTAAAAGTCTGAGTTATTTCACAGGCTTACAGACAAAATGACAAACAATATATTAAACTGACTATATTCCCAGAAATATTTTCTTAGTCTGATTGACAAAAGAAAATACATTCATTACCATAGTGTTCCATGTAAAAGTGTTTCTAGGTCATTCTAACCTTTGAATAAATTATAGAGTTCAGAGAATTCTGAACTCAAATCCCTGTGAGGAATGTCAAATGAAGAACTGATCTGGACTTGAGCTAGAGGAAGCTTTATTTGAAAAGATTAATGTACTAGAGTAAACACCCAGGCCTGGGGTCCTAAAGTATCTTCAAGTCAAACAAACCTTTTCTGTTCTGAGGACAAGCAGGGGATGTAGGAATGGAAGGTAAGTGGGGAAGGTGCATGGGTGCTCAATGAGGGCAGTTAAGCTATTTCAATTTTAGTGTTTGCTTAAACTTGAGGACAAGACAAAGTTTGGAAGCCTATGGGGAAGAGAATCCTAGCTGTTTTAATATTGGGCCAAAGCGAGAAGCTAATCAGAACCACTTGCTCTAGGTAAATTGTTTTCCACTCTGAGATTCTGATTACATTTTTGGAAACTGTCAATAAATATCTGGGATACCTGAACCCTACTTCACAGCATAACGGGAAATAAGAAAAACCCAAGCAGGGAACCATTGATTTCTTTTCTCAGGGCCTGTAAGAGAATTGGATTAGTAGTGAGTCCCTGTCTGTGTGTCCTCCAACAAATTCTTTATCATGCAATTCCAAGGAGACCACAGCATCTGTCTCTACTCATTCTGAAGCTGCTGTGTGGAAGGCACACTGGCGCCACTCTAAACCCGGTGCCTCGGGGTGGGCTGATTGGTAAGGATAGATAATAAATCAGAAAGTTCGATGAAAAAGGAAATTCTCCTTTCTCTTATATTTTTTCATCCATCTCATAAAAGAAATAAGTACCTTCCATCAGTTAGGATGTTCTGTGTTTTTGACTGGATTGAGCAAAATGTTCCAAATCTTCAGCAATAAGAAGATGGAAGCTGAGGTAGAAAAAAGAATTCTGTGGAGGAGAGCATGAGTATGGCTGCCTACCCAGGGTTCTTAGCTGGCGAGGGCAGAGCAGGTTTGCAGTACAGCATGAGTATGGCTGCCTACCCAGGGTTCTTAGCTGGCATGGGCAGAGCAGGTTTGCAGTACAGGACCTGGTGCTCAGGTGACTGGGAGGCGCTCACAGTCAGGCACTTCACACCAGCATCTTGCAGAACTGAGTCGAGATCCACCCTGAGACTGGAAGCTCCACCCCCCAGAGCCCAGTCCTACCCACCTTACCTAATCTCCTTCCTTTTCCCCCCACACCTCCAGCGACGTGGGCCCCCAGAGCAGCACTAGGGCTAGTAAAGCAGCTCTTTCCAGGCACTTCCCTAGCTGTTTCCTAGGCCAGAAGTCAGCTCCCTCCTTCCCTTGACTCAGGCCTCTGGCCAACAAAGGCGTCAGAGCCCCCTCTACTGCCTGCGTTCTGCTCACCATGATTCTTCTCTGTTCATGGAACTTGCCTCCACTTGAAATGGTTTTCTAAACTTTATTTCCATTGTATATCAAAATGTCCTGAAACACAGGCTGCGTGCCACCAGTGGGGAATCTGGTGTTTCCCACTCCTAGATTGGTGCTTTACCCCTACTGCTCTATCCATTCACCTAATCCAGCCTGAAAGACAGATGTGGACTCTTCCTGCCAGATAAGGACATAAAGGCTCACACACAAAAAAACTGTCATCAGTTCAGGGCCTCAGCAGTTCTGGTTTTGGAACCACAGAACTGGCTTCCTCTACCATGGAACTAGTGCTATTAAAAGCAGCTCTCAGCTTTACCCCTAGTCCCTAGAGATCGGGAGCTCTAACCTACATTGCGCTAAACTTGGAATCCAGCTCTAAAAAAGACAAAGATAAAGGAAGCAAGAACTCCAAGAATAAGTCCCTGATGACTATGACTATGCAGGTAACATTGCATTTTGTCTTCTAAATTAAATCTGTTTTCTTGTACTTAATTGGTATTATGTCTTTCCTGTGCTTAGCAATGAATGCAATGGATGAGTCAGACTGTAGATAACTATGGAGATAAAAGCACCATTCAGGTCTAGACTTTAAGCACATTCTTAACTTTCCCGTGTGCCAAGCATTGTTCTAGATCCAGGAGTATATGATAAGCAGGGCAAACCTACTGTCCCATAAAGGCTAGTCAAGAAATGTTTTAAGATGCAACTACAGGAGCTAGGAAGATGGCTCAGTCAGTAAAATGCTTGCCACATGGGAAAAGATCCTGAGCTCAGTTCTCAGCATCCACATAAATAGTTGGGTATGATGTACATATTTGCCGTCCCATCCCTGGGAGGTAGAGGCAGGAAGAGCTCATTGGCCAGCTAATCTTCCTACCCTAACTCAGCAAGCCCCAACTCAAAGAACAAGGTAGCTCCTGAAGAACATCTAAGATTGAACTCTGACCTCCATATACATGTGCACATACATACGCTTGTGCACAGGACTATGAATACACATGCATTCATGGCTAGCTGCTCAAAAGAGCAAAGGAGAGACTATGTGACTTCCAACTAAGCCACAAGATCCATACAAACTGGCACTTCTGGGTAAGAAGTTAGACCACTTAACGTCTCCACAATGAGAGAGCACAAGCTGGTTACATGAAGAAGCCCTGCACCTACAGAGGAGAACCTTCTAGACATGGAAGGCTGGATTCTTTTTTTTTTTTCCTTTTTCTTCAGGATTCTTCTTTTATATCTGAGTTCTACCTATGGTCATGTCATTTCATTCATCCTAAACCTATACTCCTTGCTCCTGCTACTGCCACCCTCGAGCAGTTATCAGTCTCTCCATTTGCTGTGAATAGCCACATGGAAGAGCCTATGCAGGAGCCACCTAGTGGAGTCTTTTCTAAAACCCTACCTCACAGAAACCACAAGAGACAGCAATGTGATCAATGTTGGGTTAAGACACTATGCAATCCATAAATAACTAGAGTATGGAAACAACAACAAATAAATACATGCATTTATTTGTGCATAAAAGTTGTGATAAATAACAAGAAAAGTGAAGAAGTAAAGGAGAACTAACTGATGGGGGAATCCTCCTTGATATGGTAACTATCAAAGGAGCCTCATGACTGTCTGTAGGAAGAGGATTTCCACAGCAATGTAAAGCAAGGCATTCTTGGGACGTCCAAAACCAAGCAAGATGGAAAGTGTAGCTAGAACACAGCAAGGGAAAGAAGGAGTAGAGGTGAGGTGCTGGGGTAAAGGCGACCAGAACTTGTAGGGGTGGCCAACAATGACTAGTCCAACTTGAGACTCATGCCAGGGGGAGTCCATGCCTGAGGGACAGGATAGCCCCAAGATCTAGGATAGATTCAAATATAACCAGCAAAAAAAAAAAGTCAACAAAATGGTTCCTAAAGAATTCTGCTATACATACACAGAAGCCTAACATAATTATGATCAGAGAGACTTCATCCAACAACTGATGGGAGCAGATACAGAGGTCCACAGACAAACATTAGGCAGAACTTTAGGAATCCTGCAGAAGAGGGTGAAGAAGGATTATAGAAGGCAGCGAAGTAAAGGACACCACAGAAAATGGTCCACAGAATCTAACCAGGGTTCACTGGGGCTCACAGAGACTGATCAGACAATCAGGGAGCCTGCATGGGCCTGACTTACGTCCTCTGCTTATAGGCTATGGTTGTGCAGCTTGGTACTCTTGTGGGACTCCCAAAAGTGGGAGCAGGGGCTGTCTCTCCTTTGTCTGCTTTTGGGACCCTTTTCCTCCCACTGAGTTGCATCATCCGGCCTTAATATGTGGGGAAGGGCCTACTCTTATTATGACTTGATATGCCATGTTTGGTTGGTATCCCTGGGAGGCCTGCCCTTTATTGAAGGGGAAGAAGGAAGAGTGGATCTGGGGAAGGGAAGAGGCAAGGTGGTGGGGAAGGACTGGAAGGACAGGAGGGAGGGGAAATTGTAGTCAGGATATAATAGTTGAAAAAATAAAGAAAAAAGAAAAATATAGCTTGAGAGAGCTATATTTTCAAATGACCTAACCATATATATAGCAAGCCATTCACTGATCCTCTTAAGATTTGGAAATGACAGAAGCAATACTCAGCACAAGATTAATCAACTCCACCATGCCTCCCTGTGAAAAGACCTAACATAGTACATCAAGCTTTAGGAAGAGCCATGTGAGCAAGGATCACATTGTACCCCAGTCCTCGTCAATTAGAAACTGTATGCCAGTACCTCTCATGTGTGCAAAGTTCACAGTGTACCCCAGCCCTCACCAACTAGAGACTGACCATGTACTTTCTGTGTGCTTCAGTTGTCTCCTCTATAAAAGGTCCTCCTCCCTTCACTCCACGCCCTGCCTCCCAGACATACACACAAAGTACTTTGGTCCCAGCAAATGCAGTCGTCTCTAGAATGCAAACAGTCTACAGACTGCAGCCTCTTACTCTAATGCCTCTAATTTATCTCCAGCCTAATCAATAATAAATCAAACTAAGTGGAACCAGAACAACTCACCCTGTGGATATGTTATGTTCAGTTGAGAAAATGATGCCTTTCAAAAGGCTCTTGCCTGGCAGGGTAGGGCACAGAGTGGATGAGGAGGACTCTCCAGAAAAGTGCTCACTGGCTTTTTCTCCCTGAAGCATTCACCCTGTGTGCCCAAAGAGACATGTGGACTTTCAGAGGTACTATATATATTCCTCATTTAATCTCAGCCTATGGGGCAGAAATGAGTATGACCTCATTTCTTGTGGGGAAATCAAGTCACAGAGATGAGAGATTGCTTAGCTCCAGCCGCACATCCATTCCAGTCTGATGCCTCGTGACCCTGCAAAGCCTCAGTTTTCAGAACTAGAAATTTGCCAACTCCTTCCCCTGCCTTCAATGTCATGATAGCACTTCTGGAAACACCCCTTCTCTCTGGGCTTCTGAGGCTTACAGAGCTACCTTCTGCCCAAATAAAGGGAACAAAAACAATATGAAAAAGTTCTTCCTGAAGGTGAGTATTAGGACAGTTGTGATTATGTTCCTTACTAAGTTGTAAGATTCTAAACAATAAAGCACAAAGTGAGGTGTCTGTCAATCAGTGCTCATGATTATTTATCTATGATGGGTCATCAAAAGTCTTCATCAGCTGACTCTAGGTTGGATTCAGAACACTGACTATTTCATCTCTGGCTTAGCTGGGAGAAAAATTATAAATTATGTCCATATTGTGAAACCACTGTCCTCCAGGTATGATATGCTCATTGTCCACCTTGAACTCCAAGCAGATATGATTACTCAAAAGAGATACACATGACTGAGCCCATTAACTTTCCATGGAAGAGGAAGGAATTCTTGAGGCCCTGCTTTTCCTAAGGGTTTATATAGTTACTACAGCAGAGAGCCTCGTAAGGCTCCACGCTTCCCAGAAGATGTACAGACAATTAACAGGTGCTGAAGAAGAGAGCTTTGTTCCCCTCAGTATCTGGCCAGGAGTTGTTCATGCTCCTGTTTCTGTAAATAATCCAGTTACAGTGGAGCATGGCATCTGCCTCTAAGTGGAGACATACCCTCATCTCCTCCTATAAAAGTGAGTCCTGCTGGACAGGCTAGGGACCTAGCTAAGGAACGATGCCTAGGAAAGTGGGTTCACATTAAGTTAATATAAGTTTCTTTGCCAAAATTCCTGACCCCATTGTCATTCCCTTGAGGCATTATGAGGTCTACTAGGTCTGCCTAATTTGCAGACCCCTGATTCAAAACATCATAACTTCCTTGTTTTGTGAATTTTTTTCTTGCCTTTTTCTTTCAGATGCTGGTCACTGCCTAAGTGTGCTTTTAACCTCTGCAAAGCTTTGCACTCCCTTCTTTATTCTTTCTCCAAAGCTCCCCTCCCCACCATGTGGCCTGCTGCCATGCTGCTGCCTTCCTTCCTGGCTTCTCTTCCATTCTCCTCCTGCAGGCAGCTGTGAGACAAGCAGTTTGCCTGCCCTAGGTTTTTTCTTTTCAAAGCTAACAAACTACCTTCAAGTGTTATTTGACTTAATTCTCTGCCCTTGAACTTCTATTTAACTTTTTTCTTAAATTCTTCTATTCATGAGACTTAGAACCCCAAGAGAGTCCACAGCATCCCTGGTTTCACATGCTTACTCCACAAAGGTGCCCTGATTTCTGAAAACACTTCTTGTCTTTTAATTCTTTAGTTGTCAGAGAAAACTAGGCAATTGCTTACAAGACAGCCTACACAGCATTAACCCTAATTAACTCATTGTTTTATCAAACTAGACAAGTGGAAGGTGGGGCCAAAGAGGTCACGGTGCTGTTGAAGATCACAAAAGTACCTTGTGATGGAATGAGCATAGGAAATCTAGCCTCTGGATCCTGCCTGATACTGACTGGTCCCTGGCCACCTCCCTCCTGGGCGTCCTCCCAGCAGAACTGTAGTTCTGGCCTGTTGCATTGCATTCTGTAGCAGGAACCTTGCTTCCACAGACAGCACTGCCTTCTGGCCCTTGCTGTGGGTTAAATGTCTCCCCACAAAGGTCTGTCAAAATCCTAGCCTCCTGTGAACTTGACCTGATTTACACATAGGATCTTTGTAGCTGTAGTTGAGTTAGAATAGAACCATAAAGAAGATAACCAGAGGCATATGTGGGGCTGGGGATTGGGGGCTGTGACAACAAAGGCAACAGATAGTGATACAGTGAAATAGCTACAAACCCGGGGATATCAATGACTGTCACCAATACCAGAAGTTACCAGAAAGTATCTACAGATTCTGCTGTAGGACTCTCAGAGAGCATAGTCATGCTACCCCTTGGGTTTGTTTATGACTGCTGGCCTTTAGGACTATCAGAGAACTAATTTCCTTTGTTAGAAAGCACCCTAGTTCTTTGCTTTTCTAATAAAATGAGACAGTCTCACAGCAACTACTAGAAGGAACAACCCCAATACCCTTCAAGGTAATCTGCAGATGAAAGACAAAGCTCAGCAGGGGGAGCATGAAGGAATGTAATGCTCCCCCTGGCCCTCCTGTCTCACTGTTCTACACTACACTGTCCTCTTCCTCTTCCCTCCAATACAACATGACACCAGATGCTGCCATCAGGATCCTCCAAGACCCTGAAGTTGCTGCCCCTTCTATGTTTCCATACAAATATCACTCTTCAGAGAAATCCCCAGACACTGATACCTGCCCTGACTTTCTCCATCAGTTTAAGAAGCAAGAATTAATTATCTTGCTTGCCACTTTTTTATATGCCTACCTAGTGTCTCTCCCCATAGGGAAATATGCTTCTTAACAGAGTTCAAATCTTGTCTGACCTCCTTCCTTGCTGTACTTTAACATAGAAGCATATTTATCAGAGCTCTTCAAATATCTATCAATTAATTGGTAAGAACAGGAGCTGGGAGTCAACCCTGTGTCCTTAATTTTTCTCTGACTTGTCATTCTGGTTATCTCAGCCATGTAAAGAACTTTCTTGGGGCTCAGGTTCCTCTCCTATCAAATAGGACAATTACAGGTGACTCCACAAAACTTTTCTTTATGTCAGGGCTGTTCACTTAAACTTCAGGGGATCCCTCTGTAGAGGTCCAATAACCGCACCCACTTTACAGTTGAGGGAGTGGACAGAGAAGCCAGAAAACTTCCTCAGTGTCCACATGTCACCCACTATGGGATGTGACTGATTTTCCTGAAGCTACAGAGCCTACAAATGAACACCCTGATTTATTCTGCCTGCAATGGCCCCAGGAATGGTCATCTCCTCAGACCAAAGGGAACACCATCTAGAACAGCATGTGAAAGGTTGGTGATATGAGTGCTGGAAAGAACTGACCCAAGACACAATATGAAGAAGAGAAAGAACTTACTGGATAACACTGCAAGATAGCACTGCAGCAGGAAAGATCCCAGATGGGAAGCACCACAACCGAGAGAGAAGGAATATTTTATGTGCCACTCAATGGATATTACTTGGGTCATTTTTGTGGGGTTCACATCTGGGTAGATAAGGGAACATCTCACTCTCTTGTTGAACAATAAATTGTACAGCACAAGTTTTTTTCTTCAGCCTGAACATTAGGCAGGACACCATGGGTCACTGGGACCTGGACTTTAAGCACTTGCAGAAGATGATGTGTGGCCAGGCTTCAAATAGTCATGGCCTTGTTGATAAAGTGGGGTTTTTTGTGTCTTTCTTCACATATGAACACACACACACACACCAGATCAACAAGTCAAATCACTGACAAGGCCAAACACCTTCTGGAGATACTTCAGAGCTAAGAAGGGGCATCAGGGGCCCTAGTTGGCAGTGCTGACCCACCACAGGGTTGTAGGACATAAGGAATAAAAGGTTTGAAGTGTGCTTTGGAGAGGGAGTGGGTAGTCATCACAAGGGGTGGAAGGCCAGACTTTAAGTCCATTTTAGAACTGAAGAACTAAGAGGTCATGAGAGGCAAACACCACTGTTAATAGAAATGGCTCTAACATAACACCATCTAGAACTGCTAGGGTCTATGGACTACTGGAAGAAATAACCCTGATTAGCCTTTGAAGAAGGCAGGGACTGAGAACATGTGCAGAGCAACTTCAGAAATTTCAATAGAAGGAAAAGAGCCAAGTACAGTCGTGCACACCTAAATGACTGGGAAAGCTGGTGATAAGAAGGAAGAACAGAGCAGCAAGCCCAGGAGAAAAGAAAAGCTGTAGGCTTCAGGCAGCAGCTGGAGGAGAGAATCCACTCTTTGGTGGTGAGTGAGAGCTTGCGTTTCTGAGAGGTGGGAGAAAGTCAGGACAAGAGGCAGAACAAGCAGGGTGCACAGGTTTGATGCCCAGGGAGCCTCGGACCTCGGAGACTCCTCACAGGAGCTGAGTCATGCTTTAAGAGCCAAGTAAGATGCAGGTATAGACCACGCCTGAGTCACTAGGACAAATCCAGCTGTGATGGGATGTTTTTGTACCAATAGGGAAGCTGCTAAAACAGAGCCATATTTGTATTTACTAAGAGTCAGACAAGTTAGTTCTGACAGAAGAATTGAATATTTTGAAAAGATATTTATGGCAATCAGTAAAGTGTTTGCCCATGGGCATAGGCATATATGGACATAATGATATTTTATGAAGGAACTCTCATGTGAATAATTTTTGAATCAGGAGGCTACTACTTCTCTGATATTAAAGAGGTCAAAGTCTCAGTTAACTAATGGCTTAAATCCAGCTCTTTAGTAACTCAGCTTGAACACGCTTTAGAAAACAGGGTTCTGTTTGGACAGGTGAACCAAGACAGTAATTTCCAAGATGTTGGCAGCTGCTGAGTATTTACTAAGAGGTGGAATAGTCCTTCTTAAGTTGGCTATCACTTAACTGAATGGCTGTCAGTTGAACTCTTTAAGAGTACGAAGGACATTTGCTCAACTGTATTCATAGCAGCATTATTTGTAATAGCCAGGACCTGGACATAACCTAGATGCTCCTTAACCAAAGAATGGACAAACAAAATGTGGTACATTTACACAATGGAGTATTACTCAGTGGGGGAAAAAAAAGACAGTGACATCTTGAAATTTGCAGGCAAATGGACAAAACTAGAAAAAAAAATCCTCAGCGAGGCATCTTAGATCCAGAAAGACAAATAGAGTATGTGATCACTAATAAGTGGAAATCAAACATAAAACAAAGGATAACCAGCCTGCAGTCCACAACCCCAGAGAAGTCGGAACCCTCATGCAGATGCAGAGAGATTCACAACTAATCACTGGGCTGAGATCCTGGAGTAAAACGGAAGAGAGGGAGGAGTCAAGACCATTGTGGAGACTCACAGAATCAGCTGACCCGACCTAGTGGGAGATCACTGACTCTGGACTGACAACTGGGGAACTTACAAAGGACTGAATGCAGGTGACAATAGGGCTTGGGCAGTATGTGGAGCCACTGGCAGTGAAACCAAGTTTTAACCCTAATTCATGAACTGACTTTGTGGAGTTCATCCTCTACTAAGACATACCTTGCTCAGTCTAGGCATGGGGGCAGAGGTGTGGAGCAGGGAGGGCCTTAGTCCTGCCTCAGTGAGATAATGGGACAAACATAGACTTCCCAGGGGAGGAGCAGATGGGGCATGGGAGGAAGGGAAGGTGGGGGAAGTGGGAAGAGAAAAGGGAGGGGGAACTGGGATTGGTATGTAAAAAAATACATTTATTTATTTATTTTAACAAAAAGAGTACCAAGTCCACCTGCTGAACCAAATCAAGATGGGATTCTGGTCAGTAGAGGGTAAAATTTTGTTTTATGGTATTATTAAATATTTTATTCTGGGTTATATTACTAATTATTTTATTCTATTAAATAGGTTTATCCTATTGGGTGTTTAAGACCACACAAGTGACCAATGGTTAACCTTCTTTTCTGTTCAATTCCAATGTGACTCCTCCGTAGTAGTTACTTTTAGAGAAGAGGGAGGAGGTTCTTCCTTCCTTTATTTTGATTTTTACAAGCTACATCATTCACTGGGATAGGTCAGGGCCTCCCTGACAATGTGGTTCCCTTGAAGCATGGAGGGCACTTTTCTCTGATGACTCTCCTCTTTGTAGGATGTGCACTAGTTTGAACCCAAACTCTGGGGTCTCTTTGATCTCACCAGTCAAGAGGACAGATGAGCAGGCTGGAGAGACTCCCAATTGAGAACACTGGCTGCTCCTTTAGAGGACCTGCATTCAGTTCCCAAATCCACATGGTGGTTCACAACCATCCATAACTCCAGTTCCAGGGGATCTAGTGCTTCTTCTGGCCTCCTTGGGCACCAGGTACAATCATCATGCATAGATTTCATGCAGACAAAATACCCATGCACATAAATAAAATAATCTAGAGGCAGGCCCATGGGTAGCTGAGCTGCCAGGATCTGTGAAAGGAGACCTGCTGTCTCTTGAATCCTGACTGACTTGCAGTGGCTGTCACTGCTTCACCATCGTTCTCCTCTGTCTTGCTGCCTTAAGCCTCTAAGCCTTCATTGCTGAACACTCAGAAGGACACTTTTATCAATCTTAAAAAGAAACAATGGATTTTAGTTTTAACTTTTGTATAATAATTAGACAAAGCTTAGATAGGAACAAACAGATTTTAAAATAAATCCTGATTTTCAATTTTTGAGTAGTCAAAAGTTTGACAAAAAGTCAAAAACACAATTACCTTAGTAAAACAGAAAACCTGTTTTCTAAGCCAATTTTTGTGAATGTTACCAAGAGCAGATCAGTATGGAAAGGGATCCTTACTGTTTTAAATAGAAAAGCAGATTTCAATTTTGTATAAATGTACTGAAATTTGATCCAGAAATTTTAATATCCTTTTTAAAAATTAATTTCCTCCTTTAATGTCATCAGAACAACATAACTAACAAATTGTTCATCCTATTAGGAGAATTGAATGATGTGGGATTCCCCTCTCTATGCTGTGAATACCATTGGTTAATAAAGAAACTGTCTTAGGTCTGCGCAAGGAATAGAGGTAGGTGAGGAAACTAAACAGAATGCTGGGAGAAAGAAGGAGGAGTTAGAAGAGAAACCATGTAGCCCTGCCACAGACAGACACCCTGAAACTTTGCTGGTAGGCTTCAATCTCATGGTGATACACAGATTAATGGAGATTGGTTAAATTAAGATGTAAGAGTTAGCCAGTAGGAAGCTAGAGCTAATGGGCCAAGCAGTGATTTAATTAATATAGTATCTGTGTGGTTATTTTGGTTCTGAGTGGCCGGGACAAACAAGTGGCCTCCCTACAACAATTGAATCTGAATTACATTTATGACACAATGTCACAAAGGTTTACTACTTACACATGGTTAAATTCCATGTTCCTGTTGCTACCCATCTAAGGCAGCCTTTATTGTCACCCAGATTTCTAAAGGGCTCCTTTGCTTTTTGATTTTTTTTTCCTCAAGTAAGTCGGAGGGTCATAGAATACTACATTTCAATAAGATCTGGTCTAGGTTTTTAAAAAGGCATTTTAATAACATTGGTTATCGAAAACAGAGAGAGAAAATACAAAGCCAATCCAAACTCCTCCTATGCTTTCCCAGTGATTGCAGTTTGGATACAAATGGTAGCAGTTTCCTGAAGAACTAAGGGAGTTAGCTAAAAGTTACTTTTTCCAGGAGAATCAGGTGGAGAAGGAAAAGAAAACTGAACAATAGTACATTCTGGACATGAGATTCACTGTTGGGCCCAGGAAGGCTGAACCCAGAGTACTCAAGGAGGTTACAACAGAGCAATCAAGCTGTAGAATGGAATTATAACTCAATAAATTGTGAATGGGCCAGCATCCTCAAACTGGGGGGGGCCTGGCATTATGAAAAAAAGGTACACTTTGAAGAGGGCATTGTTGTCTGGTGGTGGTAGTGAAGGTGGAGGTGTGCATGTTTGAAGTTGTGAAGACTGGGCTAAAGCAGTTTTTGAGACTACATCTTGGGGTAAATCAAGTTGTAGAGAACAAAGGGCACAAGACCCATTGTGGGTCCTACTGAGATGAAATTTCAATGTGTCTCTGTGGAAGGACACTTAAAAGAAATCCCACACTAGCTCAGAACTGAGAAATAAATGGTTATTTATTTAGGGCTAAACTCACAGATCAGAATCCTCTGCTTGAACGGAGAACAGAAACTGAATCCAACAACCAGAAAGAAAGCGGCTGCATGCTCTACATTGGCTTATATAGTATATGAGGCCACGCCCCAGTGGGCGGGTAACCACTGGCTGTAAGACTTCTTGTAGCACCTTCCCCTTTTGTTTAAATAAGAGAGTTCTAAGCCTAATACAAAATGATATACAATAAGAACAAATATATTTAATAATTATCCTATCCTAACTAGCTTAAGTCTTATATAAATAAATAACTTAGCCAAGTCATGACAGGAAAGTAACTATAACTTCAACCCCATTGAAGATCTGAGAAGGGAAATAATATTACTTGAATAAGCAGGAAGTGCAATCAAGCAACTTCCAAAATGTGCAATAAATGACAGAGACAAATGACTACCTGGGCAATCACCCAAAGTCTCATTTGCAATGTTGAAGCAACCAACTTTGGCTAAGGCCTAGAGTAACTGACAGACCATTTTCAGAGGCAGGGAAATTTTCAAAACTGTTTTACCCTGTCTTGGCAAGATTGACAGTCCTGCTTATCCATTTCCAGATACTATGTATCTTGTCAGTGGTTGAGGCATGGGCATTTCTTTGCCCAAAGACCAGTTTTCCCAAGAAGAAAAAAAGCTCCAAGAGGAGTGTCTTCGGTGCTCAACATTCTCTCGGGAATAGATCGGTGCTGCCTGGAGCAATCATGTCTCACTTCAACAGAACTCTAAGTTATTTAAATGCCTTATTCTACAGCTCTTTAAGTGGTTGAAGATTACCTATCTATGCAGAATATAATCTCTATGTATCTAAAGAACCTGATTAGTCTAACTTTAAGTATGACAAACATAGATGACTATTGATCTATAATTCTTAATATCTATATAACTTAAAGACTAAGACTTCATATTAGAATATCATACAATAAACAAATGTGCAGCAAGTGAGAACAATGACCTCAAACTGCAAACGATGTATAAGTATCTTGATCAGAGGTAGAAATGTATGTTGCAAAATGATAAATATATATCAATATATAAAAAATGTTTTAAGCAGAGGTAGAAGCATGCATATAATATTCAATGTAATATTATTTAACTTTGTATCAATATACAAGAATCTGTACCAATGTAATTGCCTATAAATAATAACTCACAAGTATTCACTCTATTACTCACTATTATTATTATTAGTGTGAGTAAGCTCATACTAATCTATTATCCCATCCAATCCCCCCCCCTTATTTTCAAAGAGGCTGTCCACCCAGTAGGCATGGAGTTCGAATCTACGTGGGCACCAAATGTGGAAGGTCGCTTAAAAGAAATCCGACACTAGCTCAAAATTGAAAAATAGATGATTATTTATTTAGGGCTAAACTTACAAATCAGAATCCTCTGCTTAAACAGAGAACAGAAACCAAATCCAGCAACCGGAAGGAGAGCAAATGCACGCTCTACATTGGCTTATAAGAGGCCACACTCCAGTGGGCGGGTAACCACTAGCTGTTAGACTTCCTACAGCATGTCTCCAGTGGGGGACAGAATTTCATTTGTCTGCAAAGGGCCCAAAGCCTCACTCTACCTAGGCCATTCCCTGAGCACAGAGGGCTTTGCCTTGCAAAGGTGAGACCCAGGAGGAGATGAACAGGAACTGAGAGTCTCACAAGCAAATACTGGAGAGGTCAATGGGCAAGGATGAGTGGGTAGATCCCATGTGTACCTCACAAAAAGTCCTCAGTCAGAACATAGGGAAGCCCCCACTGTGAGCAATATACAGGCTGGCAGCAGTATATTGATAACCACAGTCTTGCCCTACCTCTGAGCAGTCACCACTTGCAACAGCTATGGGTGTGCCCCCAATCACGTGCTAGAGCACTGACTCCATCACTGCTGCTGGGCACAGAGATGCTGCCTTCTCTGTTCCAGCCTCCCTGTGTGTTCAGACCTACCATTTTCAACACCAATAGGGATGCAGAGGGAAAGGAACATTCCTTACCACTCTAGGTAGCCCCTACAGATGCTATTGATGGGCTCATGGGGAGGGAACCCACTCAAGAAGCAGGGGAAGTGGGAACGTGGCCTCACATGCACCTATGCCCTTATAGACAGGAGCACATGCAGGAAAACAGTGTCCTAGAGCAGGTGTTAGCCTAATGCCTCATACACAGGCAGCAGGGGTTGAGACCAGACAGGACAGTAGCCCTCTTCATGTTAATAAGCAAGTCAAGTCTCTCAGAAGCCAAGCTGCCAAAAACAGTGGATCCTGCACTGAAAGTCATAGCCATCCTGTACTACCTCCACTCAAATTAGGGACATTTCCATGGCAGTGGAACCTCTGAGATCACAACCTGTTCTGCCAGCTAGCAGCTGGGGCACAGCTTACTTGGTCCAGGGCAGGGCTAGTGGCCTCTACTTTGGTTAGAGGTCTTTGGCGGAATCCACCATGGTTGTGGAAGTGTTAGGGGAAAGGATCTAGACAGACTCCACTCTGACCTCAGTGCCAGCACCCACAGCCCCTCAGCAGACTCTGGTTCCTTGGCCTATTCTCCTCCAGTCCCCTAAGTCTGAGCTGGGGTCTCTTGCTGGCATGAATTGTGAAGGAGGGGAAGGAGAGCTAGCCCTGGCACTGAGGGGAGGAAGAGGGAGTTAGACTGCTTGCTCTATTTCCATCCCCCACCCAGGAGAATGGAACAAGAACACAAGAAAAAGGGAATGTGGGCATGCTTTCCATGTCCATCCTTGCTCCCTAAGGTAGAGGCCCGAGGAAGGAAGAAGAAAGAATGGAGACTGAGTAAATGCTTTTTACAGCTTACAATGCAGCGTCTGTGGTTCCAGCGGTAGAACGCAGCCAGACACAGTGGTTAGGGAAAGGCCAAAGAAAGAGAAAGGGAGTGTACCCTGAATCGTAGATTACAGTCTCCTGTTTTGTCCCCTAGAGAAACTCATTTAATCTCCTCATACTGGCCAGTAAAATGTCATACAGTATGTATATAGTGCAGAAGGCCAATGATGTAGCAATATAAAGTTTGACCCAGGGTAAATAAACTAAAAGGAAACAATGTGTGAGTGTCCGAATAGGGACTATTCAATGAGAAGAGTGGGTGTTCTTTTTATAATAGTGAAGGTTACGTTGTTTTATATCCTGGCCCATTTGTGCAGGACCAGTATTTGGATAGAGAGGTGGACATGTCAGTATCTTTTTAAATCATATATTTCACAATATGAGTGGTCTTTCTTGAGTCCGACCTCGAGTAGTTATCTGCTTTAGTCAATAGAATGCAGCACAAACGGTACTGCATTACTCCTGAACCTGATCTCAATTGGTTTGCTAGCAAATCTGTCCCAGTATAAAGGAGTTGGTGGTACATTATTGGAGGATGAAGACAGTGGCGCACCACGCCAGCCCCAGTTGCCCTGCCAAAACCAGCTGACCTCCAGACATAGTCACTGAGGGGGCCAACAGCTGGCCACAGCCCTGTGAATGGACCAACAAAACCAGGACGATCTAACCTCCAGAGGATCCCAGGCCTGTGCCAGGAACAGAATCATAAATCACAGCTTCCGTCCCTGAACTGTGGGCAAGCATAAGCTGTGGGCAAGCCTGCCTCAGAGCAGAGTCTGCACTAGTACTACCTCTTGTCGTGGTTCTAGGTGCTACCCATGTCTGCTGGTCATCAGGGGGGCTTTCTACTGAGGAGAACAAGAGATAGAAACTAGACAGGAAGTTTTACATCAAAGGCCCCAACCCTGCCATTCTAGAAATGTCCTCAGTCCTGACATCAAAAGGGTACTCTAGTTCCTGGTTCCACATCATCTCATCTCCTGAATGAAGCTCCCTGCCTGGAAACTTTAAGAACACACCTGAAGCATAAAGGAAGTACCCACCTCACAGGTGGGAACAGACCTGACACCTCCCCATGCCTCACCCCAGTTTCTGCTTTAAGCCCTGTAAAAAGCCCCGAGACGAGAAGTTCAGTGGTGCCCTATTCCCTGAGGCAGGTCACTGCTGCTCAGCAAAGTTGCCTTCTGCCTAAAGCTCCCTAGAATAAAGCTTCTAAAGCTCATATTCTATGGCCCATGAATTTCATTCTTCCAGTTCTCAAGACTAGGACCTGGAGTCACTGACTTGACTCAGTAGAGATTCTGTGTGACCATGAATTTCAACATTCTAACTCCTGAGTTAAAGCTCCTGAGGGGAGAAAGAAATCCTCCATTGAATTTAAAGGCCCCGTTTCTCCCTGTCTCATTACCTATGGGGGTTGTGTGATCACAGGTCCTCTAGACAACAGACAGGAAGTAAAGAAGTAAAACATCTTCAGGAAGTCCCTGCAACTGACCAGAGTCACTAGTTCCCCTTCCCTCCCAAGAGTATATAAGCAATAAAAACTATTGAGAGTCAATCTCAGACAAACCAAACTTCAAAGAAGTCTCTCAGGCCAACCTAACAGCCTGGAAGGAGCAGAGACTAGCATAGAAACCTGGAAAGAAGACACAAAGTAAACAGCCTAGAAGAAACAAGCACCAGCTGAGCTCTGGCAGGAAGAAGCTCAGACCACCTCAGTGCCTGACAGAGAGTGTCTACAATGTGTCAAGCTACCTGCAGACTATGAAGCGCTCTCCACAGTTCCCACTTTCATGAGCTGCCATGCATGGTAGGGTGTCTTTGGTGGTGCAGATGTTCTTTGAGCCATTTCTAAGTAACCTCTCACTCATAGTCCTGTAAGTAATGCCAATAAATTCATTGTTTCACCAAGCTGGACTTCGGTGCTATGTGTACTTTCGTCAGTTCTCAGTTCCCTATCTGGATGAGTAGACTTTTTTTATGTCTCCCAGGAATAATGTTCACAACAGAATAAGAAAGGGAAAAGCTTACTTCTGAAGATAAGCTAAGTCTGGGTTTGGTAGTCAGTAATGTGGCTTTTCCACAGAGGGATTGCTGACTTGCATGGGGAATGGTATCGTGGCTGCTCACAGATGGAGACCCCATCCTCAGTCACACACAAAAGGGCTTTGCAAGAATTTTCTGGGCACTGAACTCTCTGAGACTCACCAGGAAAAGAACTGAAGTAAAGCCACAGAAACTGCATCCTCCTCACTCCATTACCAACAAATCTGCTGCAAACAAAAAGCCTAGGTTTCATTCCTTCCAGTTGAGTAATGGAAAAAGCTGTGACATTAAGATGTAAACTCTCTATATAACAAAGCCAACCCCCAGTTAAAAAACAACAAACCAGGAAATGCTACAAAACACATCACACCAAAAGAGTAGCATCCACAATATATGTCTACAAGACAGTAACAAGACAACACAGAACAATGATAGATAAACACGATCAAAAGTCAAATCATGGATGTTCACGTTAACAGTCTATAAATGTGTGATAAGAAATTCAGACTTACCAAGTGCCAGGAAAAGGTGAATGATGGCCAATATTAAGATCCTGACTCCTGCCATCCCTGGAGGCAAAAATCCCTACAGGAGAGAACATGCACAGACACTTGGATGAGAAGTACACTAACACCTCATAACTTCGAAGGTGTGCACACCCAAGATCGAGCACCCACAAGCAAGACCGAAAAAGTCCTCTTATATATGTGCATGAAATGTATGCCCCACTGTGTTCACACAGCATTGCTTCAACTGCCAAAATTTGGAAGCATCTTATTACGCACCCATTTAGAAGGGAAAGAATAAACGGTGGCATAGTCATACAACGGAATTTTCTACCAAACCTAAAATGAATAGATTAAAGTTTCATGGATCATCATGAATAAAATATAATATTGATATGAAAAGGAAATTGTAGAAAGTTGGATACTCAGTTTATGTGAAACATTAAAATCTCAAGAGAATTCTGTATGTATACAAAAGCACAAAATCATGAGCTGGGGAACCATTCCCCAACCTAACAATAAGGCCTCTTCTGGGAAGTGAAAAAGGAATAGAGACTGGAGAGGGCAGTAAACAAAAGGGCTTCCAACACCACTAGTACATGTTATTTCTTTTTTCTTTCTTTTTCTTTTTCTCTTTTTTTTAATTTTTGGTTTTTCAAGACAGGGTTTTTCTGTGTAACAGTAGACCAGGCTGGCTTCAAACTCACGGAGATCTGCCTACCTCTACTTCCCAACTGCTGGGATTAAAGGCAGCTGCCACCACAACACAACAATGTGTCATTTCTATGAAAAAGAAGACAACAAGCAAAGAGAAATAAAGCAAAATGCTAATTCATTAAACTTAATAGTTGATCATTTCACCCTTAACTTGTATTTATTTCCATTTCCACACATTTATATGTGTGTGCTTTGTCTGTATGTATACAATGTGCATAAACCTTGGAACCCCTGGAACTAGAGTTACAGGTGTTTGTGAGCAGACACTTGGGTGCTGGGATCTGAACCAGGGTCCTCTGCAAGAACTGCCAGTGCCCTTGCAGTGTCTGGCATTTTATTCTTCATGATTTTGATCCTTTCATCAGTTCCAGGAATATTTACTGAGTACATTCTGTGCAACAAAAGTCACTCTGGGAACTGTGGATGATACAAAACCCTACTCATGGTTAGATGATGATAAGAGCTTTAAATAGAAAATAAAACAAGGAAGGTCAACAGGGTGCAGAGGTGTTGGGAAAGAAGGAAGTGGGCTCATATCAGAGACACCAGGAAAGGTTTTGATGAGAAACTGACAAAAATATTGCACCTGTAAGGAGATAAGAGTGAGCTATGGAAATGAACAAGTTTTAACCACAGGTTCCAGTGACTGACTGACTGGGCCCCACAGCAGAGGGGAGAAGCGAAGAAGGCAAGGAACAGGCCACATGTGGCCTTTTGATGCTTCACAGGCTCTAACAAAATAAAGAGAGAGAACAAGGATATTTTTGCAAAGAAAGGGATTTCCAAATAATGGTTGATTAATTTCAAGCAAAATTATGGCTTGGAAGCGCAATGTTAAAACCTGCTTGAACATTAGTGGGATGCCTTGGAGGTAGAGGCACCTGCCTCCAAGACTGATGGCCTGCCCTGGGTTCAATACCTGAGACCCACATGATGAAATGAGAGAACCAAATTTAAATTGTCCTCTGACCTCCACATCCATACACACACTCTCACACACACACACAATTTTACAAAATTAATAGGATAGATAAATGAAAAATGCAGACAAGTCTGGGAATATGGCTTATTTGGTAAAGTATTTTCCACACAAGCATGAAGACCTAAGTGTGATTCCCAAACAGTATAAAAACCAAACACCATGATTCATGTTTGTAATCCCAAAGTGGGAAGCAAAGACAAGTGGATCTCTGTACCGATAGCCAACTGTCCCAAGCCAACTGGCAAACTCCAGGAAAATGAGGGGCCCTATTTCCAAATTCCAAGGTGAGGGCTGGAGAGACAGCTCACTGATTAAAACACTGGCTGCTCTTCTGGAGGACATGGGTTCAAGTCCCAGCACCCAGAGTTGGCTCATGGCTATCTGTAACTCCAGCACCAGGAGACCCATTGCACTCTTCTGGCCTCTAAGGCACCAGGCACACAATGGTGCACAGATATGAAAGCAGGCAAAACATTCATAAATATTAAATAAATAATAAAACCAAGGTGGACAACTCCCAAAGAATGATATCCAAGGTTCTTCTCTGGCCACCACATTCAGACATACAATAGAAGAAAATAAATCTTTATGAGCACAAATTTGGACTGTCGTACTGAGCCCAGTGAAGTTTAGGGAGGGAGCACAAGCAATAGTTAGTTCTTTGTCACCCACCGGACTCACCCTGGGAACTAAGTCTAGTCATGTGCCAGGAGGGCCCCAGCCACCACTTCCATAAGAACAGGGGGAGCTGGACCCAAACAGAGGTATCTGTCAGAGACCCCATGGCATAGCAGCTAGTGACTTAAATAGACAGAGTGGTCTATAGCCGAGGTGACTAGAAAACCTTGTGTGTGTGTGTGTGTGTGTGTGTGTGTGTGTGTGTGTGTGTGTGTGTGTGTGCATGTATATATATGAATGTGTTATATATAGGAATATATGTATATCTGTGTGTATATATATAAAGGGATATATATATAGAGAGAGAGACCAAATCACAAGACTAGGTATCTTCCACAGAGTGAAGGATGATTCATTCAGCTTAGGTTTTAAAAACAGTGATTTTTAAAAGGCAGCATTTTTTCCCACTACTTAATTAAGTCCCAGGTGTGGTTTGCTTGAAACAGAGGCTGGCATAAAATAATACATAAGTGTCCCTACTATTGCTGACATTGATACTTTAGCATAAGGAAGGACACCACTTCTTCCTGGAAACAGCCCTTGAGGATACATCAGAATATTCATTAAACTATGTGTTGTAGACAAGTGTGGCCCATTACCCCAGCACTTGGGAGGTGGAAGTAAGAGGATCATGAGTTCAAACACAGCCTTGGTTTCACAGTAAGTTTGAGGCCAGCCTGGGCTATGTGAAATCTCGGCTCGATGAAACAAAACAAAATAAAAAGTCAATGCTATAATCTTATAATATACCAAGGATTTTATGTATTTGGAAACACGGTACTCCTGTTGTAAAAATCAGAAACAAGAAGCCCCTGTCCCCAGGTCACATGGCTAGTGGTAGCAGAACTGAAGCCATGTGCTGGGCTCTCACTTAGTAGGATCTTTCTTCTTTCATTCTCTGATATATAAAGGTCATTTTGCATTTTCTTCTTGTATAAGACAATACAGAAATGAGAGGGGCAGATGGTTTTCTAGCTCCCCAGGAAGAAGTAATCTTCTCTCTGGGTTTCCACAGGCCTCTCTAAATCTCTGCCGCAGCTCTTAGCATATTGTCTTACAGCTGGAGCTGGGGTTCAGACTCGAGCCAGTGATGGTGGCAGCCTCCCCTCTACTAAGCCACCTTGCTGTACCTAACCTGAAAGGTGTGGCATAAGGGACTTGCTAGCTGGTGATGCTCTCGCCTCTCAGAGGAGAGTGAGACCACAGAGAAGCAGTGTACTCCAGAAAACAGAGAAGGCATCTGCAGTCACCATGCCAATGTTCTAGCCCCTGGTCTGGTGCTGATGCTGTGTAACCTGAGATGCTTTCAGGACCTTTCTGGGCCTCACTTTCTCATCTCTAAGACAGTATCAACAGGATTTTGCTAAGAGAGGATGATTCTGAGTTCCTACCACAGTAAGAGTGCTAAACACATTTACTCTCAGTGTCTGTTTCTGGTTAAAACTAGCCTGTCTAAGCCCACAGAGTCAGAACACATGCTGGTGGGGGCCAGGGTCTGGGAAGAGAGCATGGTATGGTGGCTATATGATGGGTGTGTGGCTACCTTTGGGGATGACAAAAGTATTTGGGGACTATAGAGAGAGGTAGTGGCTATATAACACTGGGGGTACATTGATTCATTTTACAGGGTCTGATCAGGAAACCTAACTGACTTAGTCAGTAAGGAATTTCCTAAGCAGGCAGGAGGATCTTAGGTCACATTCCAGCATATGCATTTAAAAAAAAAAAACTGGACTGGCTCTAAAACATACATACAAGTAATATTATACAGACTGAGCAGGCTGTATTTAAATATTTTGGAGTATATATGTGTATATATATGCATATAACAGCAACTAATAAAAAATAGGCTATGAATTTGAAAGGGTGCAAGGATGTGTAAATGGGAGGGTTTGGAGGAAGGAAAAGAAAGGGGCTAATGATGTAATTATATTATAATCTCAAAAAAATCTACACACAGTGCACATCTGTGATCCCAGCCTGGGGAACTCAGAAACAATCCCTGGAATTTGCTGGCGGCCATAGTGGGCCAGTTAGTAAGCTGAGGATTCAGTGAGGGACTCTGTCTCAAAACTTAAGGTGGAAAGCAGCAAAGGAACATGCTTGACATTAACTTCAGCCTCCTCAAACACGTGTTCGCATGTGTACAGGCCAACCCAAACATACACACATATATTCACACTCTATATATGCATAATACAAATTAAAATAAAATTACAAATTTAATGTTATATGAATTTCACCTCAATGAAAAATATTCACTAAAACTGGCCAATTTGTGTTCCTATCTCTATTCTCAGTGCTTTAACCAAAATTCTGTATCAGCCTCTGTCCAGACGTGATGAAAGTCACATCCTGACCACAAGTCTTACATGGTAAGCCAGATAGTCACATAACTTCAATCATGTATGTAAAGCACTCGGTACATAGTAAATCCCACTGGCTACTCTGAGCATATGCCTCCAAGGCAAGCATCTTGGAAATACCATCTCTACTTCCTCGTGAAGGGACATTTGCCACCAACAGGAAAACTATGTTCTTCATCACAGTGATTATGTGTAAAAATTAAGGATGAGCCTGTAACCCCAGCACTCAGGAGAAAGAGGCAAGTACAAGCCCAACCTTATCTGCATAGCAAGTTCCTGTCTCAAGGGTGTGTCTCTCCACACACATACAGACACACACACACACAGAGACACACACACACACAATGGATGGATGAAGCCTTATCCAGGCTGGACCTGCTGGGATCTACCTGAGTCATCAATAAGTTATAGTTTCTCACCTTCAGCTCTTTGGGTAGCAGATATGTCTCTTCATAAGGAGATTTCCATCCATCCTAGGGCTCCAGTGCCAACTTTAAAGCCCCTGACATGAAAAGGCTTTTGATGAAAAACAGAGCAGAGGGGAAGATCTTGCAGGGTGGGCAACTCTTGGCTTTGTGTGAGTCGGACAGTAATGTCTACAACATCTGTTCTGACCTGGGATGGGGGCAGCTTTGATTAAAGAGACACGTGTCTACATTCCACCCTTCTACAGTCTGATCAAATTGTAACAGAAGAGAGAAGAAAAAAACTCACAAGGCTATTTGCAAGATCAAAATCAGAAAGCCAACAGGCCAACCCAAAAAAAAAAGGACAGAACTGTTATAAACAGGAGACCAGGTGCACCATCCTCAAATTATGCTGAACTGAGCCAAAATGCCTAATGATTCATTTTGTATTGGCTACCCAGACAGATGTCTTCAGGAAGATGACTAAAGTGGAAGAGCAAATCCTTCTGCAGCTGTCACTTCACCTAGACCTCCTGCTAGCATCAAAAATCCGCAAGCAGCAGACTACAGCAAGGTCTAGTTCCAGCATATGCACAGCAGAGACTTTTGATTTGCCTACTACACGTCAGGACACAGGCTAGAAAGCTAGCATATATTAGCTCACTGCATGATCAAAATAACTGTGTGAAGTAGAACTCAATAGGTTTCTAAAATATACAAATCTACAAGTTTTCCAGTACTGCACCAAAATGCTTGAGTTTAAACAGTTTATAAGAAGGAAGGATTTATTTGGGCTCTTGTTTTTGGATGTGTTCATCCACAATCAGTTGGATATGTTGCTTTAGAGTTAAGTGAGGGTTACATTGTAGAGTAGAGAGAAGGGGGTCTGTTCACCTGTGGGAGCCAGCTGGTAAAGAGAGAGAAGAGAGGTCAAATGTCTCCTTTAAGAACACATCCCCAGTAACATAGCTCAGTTCCAATACATCAAACTCCCAAAAGGTACCATCACCTCCCAATAACACTGTGAGCTGGAAACCAGTAACTTTAATACATGACCTTTGAGGATGTGTTGAATTCCAACTGGAACATAGGAAATCAAGCTCAGAAGGCTGGTGTGTCTAGCATGCATGAAGCCTAGGGTTAGAGACTCCAGCACTAAAAGGGGAAGGAGGGAGGGAGGGAGGGAAGGGAAAGAAAGAAAGAAAATGAAGAAGAAAAAAAGACACAAACAAAGACTACACCAAAGGATATGTTAACACAAAAGGTAGAAATCTCACAGAGCCCCAACCTTAGACAAAGAACTACAGGTAACTAAGGAATGCTGAGGTCAGGAGAAATGACAGTCTTTCCCAGGGAAGAACACACCAAATGGTTATGCAATACCAACTTGTCAGTCCTGAAAACATATACAAGTAACATACGGATTGAGCGGGTTGTATTTATAAATTTAGGAGTGCGTGCGTGTGTGTGTGCATGAGTGTGTGTGTGTGTGTGTGTGTGTGTGTGCATGTGTGTGAATTCATGGGATAAGCTAAAGGTAGGGAAAAGAAGGCAGAAAATGGTGTAATTTATATTTTAATTTCAAAAATAAGAGTAATATTTTTAAAAAAACTAAAAATAGAAAGTGATAGAGAAATCCCGTGCTTCGTATACATATGTACGCATTCATATTCATTCACATGTGTGGGTGATGACTTTCTCCCTGGCTGCCAGGGGGAGCAGCTGGATCCATAAACACATGAGTGATGCTGTTTCTGCCCATGTTTGACTGACCAAACTACAATGAATCCCAACACCAATATCAAAGCCCTGCAGAGCACCATGGATCCAGTCATTCAAGAGTCCAAATAAGAACTCAGAGAAGTAAACAACTTTAAATCATATTGACTTAGCAGAAGCATCATGGAGGCAACTGATCAAACTTCAGTGTAGTCGATATCACTGCCCTCAAAAACTCCCAGTGAAGGAGGACTAGTGTGGTGCAGAGGACAATGTTACACACTAGGGTGTACTGCTGAGCCACATCTGCAGACCCTGTACTTCAAGACTTCCTTAGGTTTCCTAGAGCATCCAATACAGTGTCAATGCTGCAAAACTTGTATTATCCTATATTGCTTAAGAAATAGTGACAAGGCGGAACAAGTCTACCTGTGCTCAGTACAGGTGCCTTCTTTCCCAAATAATTTCCATCTCCCTAAGACTGACCCCAGGCTACAGAACATTACACACAGAGTTTCCTTCTATGTGAATTAAAAACAGCATGTGTTGATGTGCAGTGCGTGTTAGGGGGCTGACATGTGTGGTGTTCTGGGAATTGGCTATCCATGTTATTTGAACAGCATTTCCCACCTGGTGAGCAAGTGAGCTCAAGAGGACATTCGGCTTTGTTTCCTACCTCAGTCTACTTCTGCTTCCTGGCCCTTCTACATCTGACTGGAAAGTGCTTCTTTCAGCATTGAAATGGCTGAAGAAACCTTGTTGTTGTGAAAATTGACATAATTATAAGTGTGCTGTGACAGCACATAGGAGACTTGGTGAAGACACAGGCACAAGTAGAGGTGTTAAGGACATCTTTTTTAATCTTTAAAATAGATTCTGCTTAGCAGCTCAACACTTATAATCTCAGCACTTGGAAGGTTGAAGAAGGGCATTGCAGTGAGTTAGAGGCCAGTCTGGGCTATCTATAGTTCCAGGTCATCCTGAACTAAAAAGTGAAACTCCCATTTCAAAGTAAAGTAGATAAATAAAATACGTTCGTGTCACAGTGATCTTCCACTTCATTTGAATGCGACATTTTGGAGATATATGTCTAGAAGTAGAAATGCTCCTTTTTTAATTAAAAATATTTGTTTTAATAAAGAAGAAAGGGGGAGTAGGAGGGAGGAAAGGAGGAGGGAGGAAAAGGAAAAGAAATAAAGGAAAGAGAAGAGAGGAAGAGAGGAGAGGAGTGAGGAGGAGAGGGGGAGGTGCTGAAAACCAGTAGGAGTAGGCAGCAAATAACTTGTAGAGTCCAAGAGCCACAATCATTAAACCAATTACTGACCGTTGCTGTTTTGAAGTTCTTCATTTTTGACAAAGTGGCATTTTCACTTTTCACTGGATCTTAAATATTATATTGCCTATCCTGCAATAAGCCATCCTACAATTCTACCGACCTACACCCTCCATATACACCCCAAGGCAGAAGACTAGAGCCTGGGGTTGCTACTCTTCCTATTTCCCCCCAAGGGACAGGCTTGTGGGGGAATCAGAGGAGCCTGCAGGTACAGCAAGGTCGCTGACAAGGTGTGCCACACGGACAGAGTGACAGATACTGCAGCATGCTCTTATCCAAGCAGTGACCTGCTAACTCAGACTAGCTCATTGACTAAGGTTTGGGCCCACAAGTTTGTACCATTTAAAAGATTTTAAGGAATTCTTAAAAATAACATTTTATGGCACACAAGCCTTATAATAAATTTAAATATGTCTGTCCACAAATAAGCTTTTTCAGGAATACAGCCAAAACCCTTATTTGCATATTGTATCTCAGCAGCTCTGGCGGTAGCAGAACTTCACGACTGCTGCCGAATGTATATCAAATGCCTAAATGCCTCCCATCCTTACAGAAAAGGCTTGCCAAAGCCGGGATGTTTGGGCATAAATGAAAGAAAAACTGACAACTTTAGAATTTAATTATCAGAATTATCTTTACGCATTGTCAGACTAGCTTGATAAAAAGAAATCTGAAGTTAGCAAAACTACTCAAAACCTGTTCTCCCATCTTCACCGCAGTGTTACCCAAATGCTCTGGGATGCACAACTCACAGACCCCAGTGAGCCGTCATTCAATCTATGGTAAACTGGTGACAAAATGCAGCCAAGCCTTCCCTTCCCTCTGCCTTTGCCCTTCACGGTGTGTCCCTACAGCTCTCTGAATTACCGAGAGGAAGAGCCAATATCCCCAGCAGCTGAACCTGAGCTGCTCTTTGGCTTCAACCAATGACAGTGGCATAAGAGGGGTCTTGGGGAGATGGTTCAGGGGTGTAAGTGCTTACTCAATAAGCATGGGGACCTGAGTTTGAATCCTTGGTACCCATGCAAAAAGTAGGGCTACGACCTTAGAATCAGGACATAGGAAAGGGCAGATCCAAAGCGACCTGAGGCAGAAATGGCAGAAGGCATGGAGCTCCAGTTTTTTTTTTCCTGTGAATTTTGTTTGTTTGTTTGTTTGCTTTTAGCCTTGGCTTCAAGAAATATATGGAGTCCATGCCATCTCCCTCTTTCCTCCTCCCTTCCTCCTTTCCTCCCATTCTCTTTTCTCCCTACCTCCCCACCCTTCTCCCTTCCTCCCTCTCCCTCCATCGCTTTTCTTCTTTTTTTCCTTCCTGCCTCTCTCCCTCCCTTCCTTCCTCTCTCCATCCCTTTCTTCTTTCTTTCATTCCTTTCTCTTTTCCTCCCTCCCTTCCTTTCTCCCTCCATCTATCCCTCCTCCATTTCCTCCTTCCCTCCCTCCCTTCCTTACTTGCCTTCTCCCTGGTCTTCAGTAGGGTCTTGTTCTCAGCCTTACCTTTTCTCTTCCCTTCTTTTCTCCAGGTCCTACAGTTAAGACATCTCCAATTAAGATCCTCAAAATAAATCACCCTACAGTGACAACTCACTGTCACAGATATGGCACCCTAGAGATAAACTGGCAAAACGTCTCTCTGCTCACTGTCCATAGGGACCAGGTCTTGCTACATGAGGATCTGGCACATCACGGCTGTGTGCCCGCTTTTTACCATCCATACCTAATGGCTGTAAGCACCAGAAAGTTAAAACCTGACTTTCCTGATTCTTTCTTCTCTAGACCTAAGGTACTTTCACCCTACAGTCAGAATACATACAACAATAATTTTCTGAATAGACAAACATCAAATATAGAACACAAAGAGTATTAAAGAGGCAGAAAAAGTTGCAGTTCTACGAACATCTTTAGGTAGCCGGTATCTTGATCCACACTGCATTATTTGGGAACACATCCCTCCATGTAGTTTCCTGTCTTGTAGGGGAAGAAAACTGAAGACCACAGGAGGAATATGATTTCCCCAAAGTGACCCAGCCAGTCAGCGACAGGCCATGTACTGCAACCCAGGAGTCAGTCCATCCCCACATGTTCTTCTGAAGGCCTGCGGGTTGCTAGCACAATGCTTCAGAACCTCCTGACTCCACTCTTCTTATCCACATACCTAGGTAGCCAGAAATTCCACCAGAGCCCTGACAGTGCATAGCTTCAAACTGCTGACAAGGCAGCAAGGCAGTCCTGCGAGCCTGTAGGCAAGGGTTTTAGACTACAGCTGCATATCTTGCAGTTGCTTTCTGTACAACCTGTATAACAGGTGCCTAATGTTTTCAACCTTAATTTCCTCATATCGAAAATGGGGATAGGTAGCATAGCAGTGTCAAGCAAGTGGTTTGATCTTTGTGAAATTCCCAGAAGGATAAGGCACATAGTAAGTGCTCAGTTAAGTCAAATCACATAACTCATGATCACTCATCTTTGGACACCTACCCCATAGACTGCTGTGTCCACTTTTGAACAATAAACAAACTGCATCAGAAAATGCCAGCCTCCTAGCTAGATAATGCAGTGAAACCAGGAGGAAGTAAGATCCATGCAACCCCTCACCCCGCTTTGCCTTCTGCCCCCTCACACACGATCAGCTCTTCTAGTGCTCCTTGTTTCCTCGCTGTGACATCGCTCTGACTAACAGTGTTCTCAGACTTCCAGGCTGCACTGAGATGTTGTGAAGGGTACAACCAGGTGTTTCGTTAAGTTTTACTTCATGTTTAATTAATATGATACATTTTTATAGGATTCTGTGTGATGTTTTGGTGCGCTGTCCTTACTTTTCAAAAGAATCTTTTCTTAAGAGAAGAGGAAGCCAGAAGATAAGTTCTCAGATGAAGAGGGAATTGAGCGGGAGAAAAAAAAATCTGAGGGTTTCCAGCAGGGACCCTGTCCATCTCCATGAAGTCTGGTACACTCATTTCCTCTGCAAAAGACTTATTAGCTATGGAATGGGAAGGGGAGCCCACAATAATGAGTCTTTAATTACAAAACTCTTTTACCTTATTGCTTTTGTGTGGCCCTGGTGAAAATGAACAGTGGCAGTTTCTATTAGAAATGTTAATTACTTTCTTGGATAATTAGACTCACTGAGTACCGCCAGCACCTGACCTCGCTTCATAACAGCAGAGTTGGGAAGAAGGAAAAGAAACAGCTGGGGGTTGGAGCAGGTAGGGGAAGAGGCTTCATAAGTGCTGAGAAGAGGAAATCATTGAAATTTGTTCAGTGCAAACCTGTGACTTCAGGGGCCCAGGAGAGGCTGAGAGAGGAGGCTACTGGGTAGGGGCTTCATGTGGATACTCAGACAGCAATGGAGATGGTGACAAACTTCCCTGACAGTAGGGTCTTTGGAAGTAGTCTCTTGGACCTCCTCTTACAGACGAGGCTCCTCAGGCCTCAAGCTTCCCAAACCCTGTCAAGGTCACATAACGAGGAGGATGCCTACTTCAGTATAGGTTCATGCTGCTCCCCCTTCCCTGATGCCAGAGTGTGTGCCCTACACCCTCCAGCCAGTGCCTATCAGACATATGCCACAGGTGTTTCAGCACCATAACCTCTGGTGTCCGTGGAAACAAATGATGGCCATCCACATTGAAAGAAACACTGGGGCTACGGCTGGGTGAGGGTCTCAATGGAGATAGAGCAGTCATGGGGGCTTCTCTAAGGATACAACTTTGCTCTCAGTTTTAAAGTTGAAAAGAGCTCACCCCTATTTAGAAAGGTGTGGAGGGGTCAGTAAGCAGACTGTCTGGTTCAGTGGATATAAAGCCCAACCCTCCCCCCAAATCTCAATGCTCTCAGAACCTAGAGTGTAACCTTATTTGTAAACAAATGTCTGGAGACTGGAGGGATGGCTCAGTTGGAAAAGTGCTTGCCTCTCAAGTTTGGGGACCTTTAGTCCCCAGATCCCATGTAGAAATGCCAGACATAGCAATATGCTTGCAATCCCAGCACCAGGGAGGCAAACACAGGAAGATATCTGGCACTCTCTGGCCAGCAAGCCTAACACAGTTGGTAAAGCCCCAGGCCAATGAGAGACCCTATCTCAAATAAACTGGATATCATTCCTGAGAATGACCCCTGGCTGAGGATGACACCTGAGGTTGTCTCCTGGCCTCTGTGTGCAGGTGTGTCTGTCTTCATGCATGACCCCATACATGTGAACCTGTAAACACACAAACTGGCACGTACATAAAGGAGGAAATGTAATCCTCTGCTGGTGTGAATATAGACTATCTCTGTGGACAGTTGTACTATGTTTTTTAAACTTACCATGGTGCAAAAGTCACATACACTCAGTTGAAGCTGATTGTTCACTTTCTTCCTATGTTGTGATAAAACATTTGCTGAAAGCAAATTGAGGGAGGGAAGGGTTTATTTGATCTCATACTGCTAGGTCACAATTCATCATTGAGCAAAGTCAAGGCAGGGACTCAAAGCAGGAACCTGGAGGCAGGCACTGAAATAGGAATGCCGGGAAAACACTTCATACTGGCTTGCTCTCTGACTCACATTCAGCTCCATTGCTTATTCATCCCATTCCCATCTACCCAGGGATAGTTGAAGCCACAGTGGGCTAGGCTCTCCAGCATCAATTAGTAGTCAAGAATATGTTCCAGAGACTTGGCCATAAATCAAACAAGTCAATTCCCCAGCTAAAACTCCCTTAGATAACTCAGAACTGTACCAAGTTGAGAGCTGAAGACCATCTTCAATTTTTTAATTTCATCTTTACCAAGGCAGTGATCAGCTACATGATTTTCACTCTTTTTAAAACCTTTTATATATTTTAATCTGATTTTCCTCTTCCCTAAGTCCCCCAAGATTCCTCCTGCTCCTGTCCAAAAGCAATTCCCACTTTTGGTGTTAGGCGACAGCCAACAGAAGCCATGGCTCCCAGCAAGCCCTATACTCACAAAGGCAAACAACTAGGTTTAGTTGACTAGATGTATCAAACACACTATGCGCTTTCAACATTTTTAATTTATAACAGGTTTACTGGGACTTAAACCCACCAGGAGGTAAAGAGTCTCTACAGTTAAAATGAAGCCACAGTGAATTGGCATGGGCCCTGAGTCTAATGCTTGGTGTTTTTATATGATAAGGTGAGATACCAACATCCAGGAGCCACCATGATGGCAGAGGCTGAGCAACTGCTGTGATGCAGCTGCAAGCCAGCATCTCTAGCTACTGTTAGATGCTAGAGAGACAAGAACACATTCTGCCTTAAAGCCTGCAGAGGGAGCAGGCCCCACCGGTGCCAGTACTATGGAAGCCCAGCCCTCTGTAAGTCACCTTGGTTTTGGTGACTTGTTTCAGCATTCTTGGAAATCATCCCTGGTTGCCATACCCACATCACAGTCACTGAAGAATAAATTCCCAGCACAAGGTCTGGGATGTAGCTCAGTTGGTAAGTGCTTGCTTAGCTCGAATGAACTGCTGGAATCCTTAGCACTGCATAAATGGGGCGTGTGTGTGTGTGTGTGTGTGTGTGTGTGTGTGTGTGTGTGTGTGTGTAATTTTAGCACTTGGCAGGTAGAGGCAGGAGTATCTGGAGCTCAAGTTCATCCTCAGCTACATGACAAGTTCAGGGCCAGGCTGGGCTAAATTTTGAGACCCTGTCTCAAGACAAAGAAAGGA